>JAPKLW010006577.1:0-17063 GCA_026898455.1 Plectranthus barbatus
TAATATTATTATTTTATATAATTTCTTTAAGATAAATTAAGTATGAACATTATTATTATAATTTTATACGTCTCTTTCGATTTTACATTTGAAGTTTAAGGTTATAATTTTAATACAATTGACCCACGTGTTTCTTTTGGTTTTACATTAAATTATAAATATAAGATTTTTAAAATTAAAATTGCATTATTATAAGTAGTAATAAATAATAGAAATCAATTAATTTGCATTTAGACCCTAGTTTTCTATAAATTATAGTAGATTGTTCAAAGTTGAAATATATTTCATTTCAAATCGGCCGGACCAAACCGATTTTATACGGTTTGGCCGGTTTGGTTTCGAAAAATTATTTGGCCGTTTGGTTTGAAAAATTTTCAAACCGTACCTATTGATTTGGCCGAGATTTTTCTTCCAAATTGGCCAAACCGGACTGCGAACACCCCTAGTTAGGGATACCAATCGGCAATCTGGCTAACCCACTGGAATTCAGGCCAAACACAGGAGTATGAGAACTAGAACTCGGCAATTACTACCAGCTTACAAAAAACTTACTATGTTCAAAGTAACAGATTTAATCAACAACACTCCAGGCCAAATCAAAATCATCAATAAATTAAATTAAACAACAAGGCAGAATCAATTTGGTGGAATTTATCTATAAAACAAATCAGATTTGCTAGCATAAGAAAATATAAATCAGTTCAATCAGAGACCATTCCAAACTATTAACATCAATTGAATAAGCAGAAATCATCCTTATCATGTTTAGAAATATTGGACCAATTGATCACACTCTAAAATCAGCACCAGCAAACCAGTAGAAGGCTAGAAGCTATGTCATATCCATAGTAGACAACATTCTCATCTACACTGAAGTATTAGAATTAGTTAATAAGCATCCACGAAAATCAACTTCAGCAAATTAATCGGAAACTTAATCACACTTTACAAATTATCGATCAGACATCAGGTAAGAAGGTAAAACCAGGAATTTATAATAAAGAAAAGACGACTCCCTGTGGTGTTTTGGTCGTCGGCCGCAATCATCGGTGGTTGTAAGTGGAGCAGAGTGCCCGTTGCTACT
Organism: Plectranthus barbatus; assembly: GCA_026898455.1. Classification (NCBI taxonomy): domain Eukaryota; kingdom Viridiplantae; phylum Streptophyta; class Magnoliopsida; order Lamiales; family Lamiaceae; genus Plectranthus; species Plectranthus barbatus. Next base: position 1,085 of record JAPKLW010006577.1, read on the forward strand.
TGATCGCGAGCTGCCGGCGTGGAAACCAGGGAAATTGTGGCTGCGCATTTCTGAACGGTGGGCAACTTGACTCAAGGCATGGTGGCGCATGGTGGAACGGTTGGAATCAGTAGTTTGGGTGATTTTGAGGGTTAGCTGCTCGTGGTTGAGGGAGAGGTGGCGACAGGGGTGGCCCTGCCCGATTTCTTCGGTGCAGGGGTTTGCGCAGTTGGTGTTACGATTCTTGCACGTGCGCAAGAACTCAAATAATTCCCATGCAACCGAAGGAGAGCGTGCGAGGCAGTTAGAAGATGAGAAGCTGTTACACTGATTTGTTATAACTGCTTTAGCTAGAAACTTCTATATCACTGTATAAATACATCTCTGTAAAATCATATATACATTCATTCAATTGATTATGAAGGTTGATAGCTTTCTCTCTTCAAATGTCTCTTAATTCACTATATTTCTAAGATTTCACATGGTATCATTCGCCGGAATTTCTTCTACATAATTTCTCGATCCTGTGGTGTTATCGATTATGGCTACAACTGTTGATGATGCTACGTATGAAGAGCAGTTGTTCCTGCATGGGTCTGATCACCCTGGGATGCAGCTCATCTCACTTTCGCTCACTGATTCCAATTTCTGCATGTGGCGGATTGCTGTTGTTCATGCTCTCGTTTCAAAGGATAAACTTGGTATCGCTGATGGCTCTTGTGTGCAACCACCAGCAACATCTAAGTATATTTGCCGATGGAGGAAGGTTGATAGCATGGTGCTATAATGGCTCAGGGCTTCCATATCCAAAGATTTGGTTCATCAATTCACTTATGCTAATTCTACCGCAGATTTGTGGCGTGAGCTTGAGGAGAGGTACAATGTTCCGAATCTATCTCTTCTTTACCAGATTAAACGTGACATAGCAAACATTAAACAAGATCGTTGTGGTGTGACTGAATTTTATGGAAAACTGAAAGATCTAACCGATCAACTTATTGTATTGAGGCCGGGTCTTGACTGTGAACGAATAATTTCCAAATATGGTACGGATAAAAGTGCGGATTTCATTTTGGCTGCCCGCAGTGCACTTCAAGATGCAAGAATGGTGTTCGAAGAAATGCGTATGGAGGATAGGGCTATGGAATTTTTGCTAGGGATAATCGATGCTTTCACCATTGAAAAAAACCAACTTCTGATGATGGAACCACTTCCGCAGATCAACAAGATATATTCTACCATGCTCAAAGCTGAGCAAAATAAACTCATTGTCGACTCTATGAACATGGGAGCTGACAATGTCGCCATGTATGCAAGGAACTCTCCTACTTGGCCTCGTGAGCATGGCAGGTTTCGGCAGAATTTGCGTAAGGAATACACTCCTCCAGTTTGCACTCACTGTAAACGGACGGGTCATACATTTGATCGATGTTTCAAGATTATTGGGTATCCAGATCACTCAGATCCCTACAAGAAGAAAGCTCCTGCTGTTGCAGCTTTGGCTGCAGATACTCCGCTAGACTGGACTGAGCCTTCGCCTGCTACCACTTCCACAAGCGGCACTGAGATGGTGAACTTTGTTTGTGCTCAGGAGTTTGCAGAATTTGCAGGTAGTTCTCATCAATTTTCTTTTAGTTTTGTGCTTGATAAATATTCATTTAACGATTCTTGGATTGTGGATACCGGAGCTACAAGTCACATGTGCACTTCACTACATATGTTAACCACACCCACACTCACATCAAACCCTACACCTGTATGTTTACCTGATGGCAGTATCAAGCATGTTTCTCATATTGGCAACTGCAAAATATCCAACTCTCTAACCCTGGTTTCAGTACTTTACATTCCATCTTTCAAGTTCAATCTGATGTCAGTCTGTAAAGCATCCCGAGACTCTCGTGTATGCTTCAAATTTTTTGACTCATGTTGCCTTTTGCAGGACCTTAGTAACAATAAAATCATTGCTGCAGCATTCTTGATAAAGAATCTCTACATACTCACAACTACATCATTTACTACTTCAGCCATTCAAGCATCTCAACAGTTATATGCCTCACATAGTCTATCACATTCCGCTTTTACTTCTTGTAATACCTCTATCAATATATCTCTGTGGCATTCTCGTTTAGGCCATCCATCTAATAAAGTGTTGAATCAAATTTCTTCGTGTATTCCTGTATCATCTGTTTCTCACACATGTGATATTTGTATCCAATCCAAACAGCATTGTAAACCATTTACTCATAGTACTTCTCACAGCAATGAGATTTTTAACTTGATACATGTTGATCTTTGGGGTCCTTATCATACTACATCTTTGTCTAGTTCACGTTTTTTCCTCACATTAGTTGATGGTTATAGCAGATGCACTTGGACCTTCTTATTGCAACACAAATCTCAGGTTAGCTCAACACTAAAAATCTTCCTCAACTATATTCAAACTCAATTCCATAAACCAGTTAAAGCCATACGTTCTGATAATGGATCTGAATTTATCAATACCTCTTGTATAGCTCTTTTTTCAGATCTTGGTATCCTACATCAAAGAACATGTCCATATACACCCCAACAGAATGGAGTTGTTGAAAGGAAGCACAGATATCTTGTCCAAGTGGCTCGTGCTCTTCTTTTACAATCCAAGCTGCCAAAACGGTTTTGGGGTGATGTCATTCTCACTGCCACATACCTCATTAACAAACTGCATTCTCCCTCTCTCAACTGGAAGTGTCCATTCTTCCTTCTTTATAAACGTCTCCCAGATTACTCCTCTCTAAAGGTATTTGGTTGCTCCGCCTTTGCTTTAGTTAAATCTCCTAACAAAGATAAGTTTGATAGCAGGTCCTATCATGGAGTTTTCATAGGGTATCCCACTGCTCAAAAAGGGTACAAACTCTTCATCCCTACTCTCAATAAAGTTGTTATATCTAGGGATGTCACATTCCAAGAACATGTTGATAAACACTCATTTTGTGCATTATACTGATACAGATTTGCTCACTTTTGACCTCACATTGATGTATTCCGTGATAGTTTCATGCATTATCTCTATTCTTTAAGGAAATATTATGTTTGGTTTGGTTTGTGGTTGTTTACGCAGATTTTATGCACAATTGAGCTGAATTTTTAGATTTAGTCAAGTACACTGGGGGACAATCGATGCTAACTTGCATCGGGAAGAGGAAGGAGTAAAAAAATACCAAAAGGCTCGTCGATTTCACATTCGTGGAGAAATCGGCGACCCAAATGACGCACTCGGTGATCGCCGAGTTTGCCAATGGGTCGCCGATGTGGGAAAATCATTTTATCCCACGGCACGAACTCTGCGACCCAATGACGCACTCGGCGATTGCCGAGTTTGTAGACGGGTCGTCGAGTTCGTAAATTTTTCAGGTTGCTTCGGCGCGATTTCGGCGACCCACGCTGCACAGACGACGATCGCCGATCGGGTAGATGGGTCGCCGAGTTTGGCGCATTTTTTATGTATTCTGACAAATCTGAGGCCCAAAATCATATATTTTCATGATTTAAAGATCCCCAAGTATAAATAGGACTTCCCAGAACAAAAAAGGGTTCATTTACCAAATTTTTACATAGAGAAAGATGAGAAATCGCAGGGATTGGAGAGAAGACTTGAAGAGCATCACATAATTTGAAGATTGAAGATTACGGTTTTTGGTTTTCATGTTCCTCTTTATATGACTCTTCACTTCTCTGTTTTCTCAGAACTTAGCATGATTGGCTAAGTTTCCTGTGGATTCTAGGGTTTGATCCATTGTTGAGTTTCATTCAATATATTATGTGATTCGATTTTCCCTTTTCATTGATGTTCTGATTTTATTTGGGATTTTCATTAATTACGAGATACTGGCCATTGATTGTAATTCGAATTGATAGTTTTTGAACCGGAAGGTCTAGGTTGTCAATTAAGATGCAAATAAATCAGATTTATTAGAACAATTGTCCGGGAGGAAATTGAGCTTTTGAAGGGTTGTAAAAATCTAAGGTTTTTATTAAGAGTAAAAGTCTGTTGTACGTCCGGGAGGAGTCACATGATCTTTTATTTCTATGTTATGGTTTAGAGTCCGGGAGGATCACCTGATAATACTTTCGCGATTAACTCACATCTTTGAAAATTAAAATTGGAATTGAATTGCATAAATAATTGTTTGATTACTCTTCAATGTGGATTACCCTGGAATCCTAATTTCTCATTAAAGTTTCTAAATTCAATCTTTTTAATTGCCTTTTTAGATATTGCTTTTTTCAATATTGTCTAGGAAATTAATAATCAAACTCATTTACCGGTTTATCTAGATAGTAGTACGGTATTCATGTGTAAGTGCTCGATTGTACTTCGATCCTGATATCTTCGAGATCGATAATTTATTACTTGCCCACTGCATTGGTCTGTACACTTGCAGTTATAGTGCATTGCGAAACGCGCTATCAAGTTTTTGGCGCCGTTGCCGGGGATTGCACAGATTTATAATTGACACTAGCTCCGATATTACGCTACTTACTCTAGATTTTATTTTACGCACTGTTATTTAATTTTGTAATTCCTTTTCTGTGTTGGTCACTGTGTGTTCTCCTGCAGGTAGTATATGCGAACAAGGTCAAAAGGTCCAGTCCTTGAACCCATAGATCCGGAGATCGAGTCTACCTGTTGAAGGAACACTGCAAGAAGAAAGTTAGCGTTTACAATGGCTGATGATCAGGCGACACAGATTGCTGAGCTGCAGAGGCAGCTACAGGAGATGAATCTAAGGCTGCAACAACAAAATCCTCCGGAACTGCCGAGACATCCTACTATCGATGAGATGTACGAGCCTATGACTGATAGGCATCGTAATGCAGACTTTGGACTGAAGGTGAACATGCCTAATTTTGAGCTGAAGACTGGTCTAATTCACACTGCTCAACAGAACCAGTTTGGGGGATTTCCGTCTGAGGATCCTCATTTGCATATCCAGAAATTTCTGCTACTCTGTGACACAGTCAAGCAGAATCAGGTGCCAATCGACTACATTCGGCTGCACCTCTTCTCATTCACACTGCGCGACAGAGCTCTGTCATGGTACCTGTCACTGAACCGCAGTGAAATCTCATCTTGGGAGGAGCTCTGTAAACTATTCCTGATCCAGTTCTTTTCGCCGAGCAAGACCATCCAACTGCAGATGCAGATAGGCCAATTCAGACAGTTCTCAGGGGAACTCTTTATGAGGCATGGGAGCGTTTCAAGGAGTTGCTCCGCTCCTGCCCATGCCATGGATACACTGAAAGACAACAGGTCTGCTATTTCTATGCGGGACTTGATGAGGAGACTCAGAAGCATGTCAGAGCTTCGGCTGGAGGGTCCATTACTGCTAGACCTCCACATGAAGGATTACAGCTGCTGGAAACTATGGCAAAGAGTGAATTTAATTGGCCAGCAGACAGAAAGGAGAGCAGGATGTTAGCAGCAGTTGATGACACTGGGGATCTGGTTACTGAGATTAAGCTGATGAGACAGGAGGTAGCTGCTTCTACCAAGTCATTGGAGACCCGTCTCGCTAAGTTGGAGAATAACATGCCTCAGTTTGGATTTGATCAGGGGGTTGAGATGCAGATGGAAGAAGCCAATTATGTTAATCAGGGGAACTTCCACAACAACAGGGGGTACCCAGCGGGAAACATGGCATACCATCATAACAATAGGAACCACCCCAACTTTTCCTATTCTAATCCGCACAATTCACTGCAGCCCCCACCTGGGTTTTCTGTAACCAATGGGGCTATTAATGAGCCTAAGGAGCCGAGCATGAGGGAGCTCCTGACTAAGTTTATTTCCCTGTCTAATTCTAAGACAAGTAAAATGGAGGGGGATATTTCTGAGCTGCAGACTGGCATGGGTGAGATGGGGAAGCATTTGAAGCAGATCGATACCCAGATCTCCCAAATTGCTAATGTGATTAGCAAACAACATACCCTGGGCAGTTCCCGAGTAATACTGTGGTGAACCCAAGAGAGCACTGCAATGCCATTACTACTCGTAGTGGCAAAGAACATGAGAGCCCATCAGTGCCTGTTGATATGCCTGTGCAACCTGAAGTTGCACAGCCCGCTGATGTTCTTCCTGAAGAAGAACAAGTTCAAACGAGCAAGGGTACTTGACCTGAAGACAATACCAAACCTGCTAGTCCTATCCCTGTCCCTTTCCCACAGAGGTTTGCTAAGAAACAAAAGGAGGAAAGGTATAAGAGATCCCTGGAGCACATGAGGAAGATCCACATCAATCTGCCTCTCATCGAAGTTGTGCAGGAAATTCCTGGGTATATGAAGTTTCTGAAGGATATGGTTACCCAAAAGAAGCCCTTTGGAGCATTCGAGACTGTTAACGTGTTTGAAGAATGCAGCGCTTTTATTCAGAAAAAGATGCCAGTGAAAAGGGCTGATCCAGGTTGCTTCTCTATTCCCTGTGTAATTGGGGGGCAGAACTTCGAGAAAGTTCTCTGCGATTCAGGGGCTAGCATCAATCTGATGCCCCTCTCCATCTTCAAGAAGCTCCGGATTGGGAATATCAAACCGACTACTATTAGGCTTTAGATGGCTGACAGGTCGGTGAACTACCCTAAAGGGGTAGTAGAGGATCTGCTGATTAAAGTTGGGGAATTTATTTTCCCAGCTGACTTTGTGGTGTTGGACATGGAAGAGGATAGGAACATCCCACTGATACTTGGGAGACCATTCCTGAATATTGCTGATGCTCTGGTTGATGTGAAGAGAGGAGAGCTGAGCCTGAGAGTGAACGATCAGAAGGTCACATTCTCCGTCTGCAAGGCCTTGGAGAAGCAGGACTGTGATGGGCACTTCGAGGAGTGTAATCAAATTCAGGTGATGTATCCTCCTGATCGGATTCCAAACACTGATTTAACTGATCCTTAGGTTCATTACTGTTGTGTCTAGCTACAGACAATAAATAAAGCGCTTGTTGGGAGGCAACCCAACCTCTATTGCTTTCTAGTCGTTTAAATTTGTGTCATTTCTCCCTATTTTCATGTTTTACGTTCACTTGTGGTTGTTGAGTTTGTTGGTGCAGGAAAAGAGTTAGAAACACGGGGATTTACTAATAATTGCAAAAACAGCGACGAGCGGAGGAAGATCAGATGCGACAGTTCATGGCGCGTTTCCCGCAGAACTGGCCCCCACCACAGTGAGGTTATTGAGGTTGCACACACATCTCCGTGATCTTCTTCCCACAAACTTATTCTTTCCTTTGTATCGAATAAGTTTGGGGGAGGGGGAGGGGATCGGTCGATGTGTGCGTCTCCTATTTTATTTTCTGCTTCATTCTTACCTGCTCTGATCTACTGCTGATTTGTACTTGATTTGGAGATTACCGCATTATGAACCATTTAATTTGTTTTACTTTCGTTGATGTACTTTAATTGCTCTTAGTTATGTGTTTTAGTTACTTCTGGATTTGTAATTGTTTATTTATCGTACGATTGGGTCTGTAATCGGGAATCAATATTGTGGAAGGGAATGAAATCACTTGACTGCTTTATCTGCATTATTGATCAAGTTTATGATGACAACGTTTTCTTTCTCATATGACCTATACTGATAACTTGCACATGAATTGGTAAGGTGTGGACTGTTACAAAATTGATCCTGGTCTCTGAAATAAGCTTATAGCCTGTGAGAATTGAGCCTGTGTTTTGTTTCACTGTGAGTATGTCGCTGTGCACTTTACCTCTAGAACTTGCTCTGATTTCTTGCTCAAAACTGCATAGGCCAGTGTCAAGGATTTAGAGATGATCTTAGGCCATCATTTCATAAGCCACAATGAACCCAAACACTAACCCGATACATACTCCTTTGTTAGCCTAGTTGAGCCTGAAAACTTTTCCTTCTTAACCCAGATGATAGGAGGTGTGGATGGAATTGTAAGGGTACCCAATGATGCTCGGTGGTGAAAGTAAAGTCATTTTATGCAAATAGTTCAGGCACTATTGATGAACAAGTATGTAGTATAAGTACATTGCACAATGAGTGCATCAGTAATTGTAAAGAGTCAGTGTAATTTGTGTTAAAAAAAATAGAGTAGTGCGGAAGTGCAGGGTATTATCTGTGTTAGAGTGTGCATAATCATCTGTAAATGAATAATGCATAAGAGTTTTCATATTAGTAGCACTGTTGAGTCAGAATCTTATTAAATTGTTTGGTGGGATGCGTTGTTTCAGTTACTAGTGTATTGTTGTTTGAGTCGGTTGATTCCTTCGAATGGTATGAGATGAGGAATAGTCGAAGTGAAGGGAGTTATAAGGTTGTAAATAATTAGTCACTTTAGCCAAATTTTCCATACCCATCACCAATGTGCCTACATTAGAACCTAAGATAAATACCTTTTTGATCTTTGTCCTAGCACTCCCACAGTCAGTAGAGAGTCTAGACGATGAGCAAGTCTATGGTAGGAAAGTTGTGCAGCTGATAATTTGAGAGTATACACTTGCCTTTTCTGCAATTCGAGCGAAATATGTGTGATACACTATCTTGTGAGAAGCAGACTTTTAGAGGCCTGGATTGAAATTGTTTGTTTGCACTAAACTGATGAGTGATGTAGTGTTGGTGTGGGAATTACAACCCCAATTTGTGTCTGAAACAGCTGATGATCAAGTAATGCACCCCCTCGTGTTTATTCTATTTTTGTTTTTGTTTCTCTTCATTGTTCGAGGACGAACAATAGCTTAAGTTTGGGTGGTTGATAAACACTCACTTTGTGCATTATACTGATACAGATTTGCTCACTTTTGACCTCAGATTGATGTATTCCGTGATAGTTTCATGCATTATCTCTATTCTTTAAGGAAATATTACGTTTGGTTTGGTTTGTGGTTGTTTACGCAGATTTTATGCACAACTGAGCTGATTTTTGAGATTTAGTCAAGTACACTGGGGGACAATCGATGCTTACTTGCATCGGGAAGAGGAAGGAGTCAGAAAATACCAAAAGACTCGTCGATTTCACATTCGTGGAGAAATCAGAGACCCAAATGACGCACTCGGCGATCGCCGAGTTTGCCAATGGGTCGCCGATGTGGGAAAAATCATTTTATCCCACGGCACGAACTCGGCGACCCAATGACGCACTCGACGATCGCCGAGTTTGCAGACGGGTCGTCGAGTTCGTAAATTTTTCAGGTTGCTTCGGTGCGATTTTGGCGACCCACACTGCACAGACGGCGATCATCGATCGGGTAGATGGGTCGCCGAGTTTGGCGCATTTTTTACGTATTCTGACGAATCTGAGGCCCAAAATCATATCTTTTCAAGATTTAAAGATCCCCAAGTATAAATAGGACTTCCCAGAATGAAAAAAAGGTTCCTTTACCTAATTTTTACATAGAGAAAGACGAGAAATCGCAGGGATTGGAGAGAAGACTTGAAGAGCATCACAGAATTTGAAGATTGAAGATTACGATTTTTGGTTTTCATGTTCCTCTTTATATGACTCTTCACTTCTCTGTTTTCTTAGAACTTAGCATGATTGGCTAAGTTTTCTGTGGATTCTAGGGTTTGATCCATTGTTGAGTTTCATTCAATATATTATGTGATTCGATTTTCCCTTTTCGTTGATGTTCTGATTTTATTTGGGATTTTCATTAATTACGAGATACTGGCCATTGATTGTAATTCAAATTGATAGTTTTTGAACCAGGAGGTCTAGGTTGTCAATTAAGATGCAAATAAATCAGATTTATTAGAACAATTGTCCGGGAGGAAATTGAGCTTTTGATGGGTTGTAAAAATCTAAGGTTTTTATGAAGAGTAAAAGTCTGTTGTACGTCTGGGAGGAGTGATAAGCTCGTATTTTGCCTCACTTATCACGTTGTTTTCTTATTGTTTTATTGCATTTATTTAAGTTTTTAGTTAATAATCGAGCATGAAGTGTTTATAGGGATATTATGCTTGTCATGGTAATATTTTGCAGGTTTTAGGCCAAATCCAATGAAAACCCGTACCGAAAGCAGCAGATGTTCAAAGGAACAGTCACGACTTCTTCCACAGATGGAATCTGAGCTATTGGAGCACATGGATGGAAAGATCTTCGAGTTAGCTTTCCAACGCAACTGGAATCGGGTCAATCGGAGTTCGGGAGCGAAAGTTATGGCCAAAACCGTGAGACTGCGCAGACCAGAGAACTTGTGTCGAGCGACAGGATTTCTGTCGACCGACAGGATTCCTGTCGATCGAAATTATTTGAGTCGGTCGACTGGCGCACCGGAAAGGCAGTTTTTGGCCCAGTTTGGAGATTTTTCCTTCCCAAATCATTACCTTTTGAAGATATAACTTCTCCCCCTATAAATATGACTTATTAGGCTCGAAAATTCAGACTCCCTTAGGTCTTCTTCTTATTCAGTTTTTCAGCACTCCTTTATTTTATTTTTCAGCATTAAACACTTTAATTTCTAGTACTCTTTATTTTATTGTTGCAATTGGATTCAAGTACTTCAAGATTCCTATTGTTTTAATGATTCAAGTAAGTTTCTTTACATCTTTTGCAATGTTTATTTCAATTATGTTAGGCTAGAACCCTTAACAGGTTCTAGGGTTTCTCCATCCTTTTTGGCATGTGTTAATTCGATTAATTCCAAACCCTAATTAATTGGTTCAAATTCTATGGTTTTGATTTTAAAATCTATTTTCAATTGAAGGATCGAGAGATGAAAATTGAATTAGGTTTATAGTTATTAATTTGAGACCGAGAGGAGATAATTAATAATAGGAAAATAGAATTTTGATACAACTATTTTCTGTCTCAAAAGGAAGAATTAGTTGTAGGGTTTTCAAATCTGTATCTTTATTGAGATTGACTAGTTTGTGTTATTGAGGCCGAGAGGTAAAATTCACTTTCTAGTAATCTAGGTTTTAATTGCCCAACAAAGGAATTAATTCCAATTTATCAGATTTCCCACCTTAATGATTATTTTGGGTTTGGATTGATTGTTTATACATGTTGGATTGGATTGGTTGATTTCCCTAGAATCTGTGCTTTTTATTATTAAATTTTATTCCAAAAGTTATTTCTGTTTTTCAAAACAAAAACCCTATTCAAATTGGGATTTGCTCAAACAAAGAATAGATAAACTATGCCAGTACATGAGATGATTTCGCCGCACTATCCCTGTGGGTTCGACTAGCCTTCGGGTTATTATAAATTTATTTGCTGCTGTATTTTACAGCTTATCAAGGAGTCACATGATCTTTTATTTCCATGTTATGGTTTAGAGTCCGGGAGGATCACCTGATAATACTTTTGCGATTAACTCACATCTTTGAAAATTAAAATTGGAATTGAATTGCATAAATAATTGTTTGATTACTCTTCAATGTGGATTACCCTGGAATCCTAATTTCTCATTAAAGTTTCTAAATTCAATCTTTTTAATTGCCTTTTTAGATATTGCTTTTTCAATATTGTCTAGGAAATTAATAATCAAACTCATTTACCGGTTTATCTAGATAGTAGTACGGTATTCATGTGTTAGTGCTCGATTGTACTTCGATCCTGCAATCTTCGAGATCGATAATTTATTACTTGCCCACTGCATTGGTCTGTACACTTGCAGTTATAGCGCGTTGCGAAACGCGCTATCACATATCTTTCCCACACTATCTGAAAACTCTCAATCATACATTCTTCCTACATGTTCCCCACTTCAACCCACTGTTGAAGATGATATCGTCTCCTCCTCTCAACCTTTGCCTGAAACTCACTCCTCTCCTATTTCTAATTCTAACTCTCCACCCTCTGATATTTTAGTCACCAGACGCAGCACTCGATCCCGACAACCTCCCGCATGGCTGCAAGACTACAACACTACCTTATCTTGTATCGATACCTCTCATTCTATATATTCTCCTTCATGTGCATTCACTGACTTTATAGCTCTTTTGTCCACTTTTCACGAACCTAATACTTATAATCAAGCTAGAACTAACGTGAAGTGGCAGGAAGCAATGCAAGTTGAGCTCGATGCACTTGAACAAAATCTCACTTGGGAGCTCACGACATTACCTGCGGGCAAGAAAGTTGTTGGTTGCAAATGGGTCTACAAGGTCAAGTGCAACTCTGATGGGAGTATTGAGCATTACAAGGCTCGCCTTGTCGCTAAAGGTTTTACCCAAATCGAAGGTGAGGATTTCAATGAAGTTTTTTCCCCGGTTGCTAAGATTGTGTCAGTTCGACTCCTTGTTGCTATTGCTGCCTCTAATGGATGGGATCTACATCAGATTGATGTAAATAATGCCTTCCTTCATGGCTCACTTTCAGATGATATATATATGTTACCCCCTCCGGGTTATTCTAAGGCACGAGTTGGTGAGGTTTGCAAACTTTGTAAGTCTTTATATGGCCTCAAACAGGCGTCGAGGGAGTGGAATACTGAGCTTACTTCAAAATTACTACAGTTTGGATTCACTCAATCCGAACATGATCATTGTTTATTCAAATATGCTGATGCTAACTGCTCTATATTCCTTCTAGTCTATGTAGACAATGTTCTTATCACCGGGAGCTGTGTAGACATTTAGCCGGTAAAGATTTTCCAAAGCGGCATTGTTTTCCAGATTCATCACTTTGTTCTCATCATCGTGCTTAATCGGCACATCGTTTCCCTTGAAGTAGAGTTTATCAGGAATTGAAACAATCTCAATTCAGTTGACGAAAGCAAAAGAGTTTGAATTGGGGAAGAATGTTAATCTTAGTGTCCGAGAATGGTCAATATTGATGATAAACTCTTTTGAGAAAGAGTGTGTAGTATTCCGGGAATAAAGAAAAGCACTGAAATTGCTCAACAAAGTGAAGTTATTTGCAGTAACAGAGAAGAAAGATTGAGCAGTGTTGAGGTCGGAGTAGGTGTCGGGGTAGAAGTAAAGACAGAGGAATTTCTGGCCAGTGGTGATGGGAAAAGTGTATGTGAAAGGGGAATGGAAAACACGAGCCGACTCATAAGGAACTGGAAAAACAGAGGGGTCCATACGTAAAGCTTTCGATGTTGAAGACAGGGCGGCGGCGTTCCTTGGAGAGTATTTTGAATGGTCATCAGTGTCCCAGTTTCGATTGCTTGTGTCTTCGGAGGGCGATGAGGCGGTGGCGCCGCAGTTGAGGAGAATAAATTCAGTGGTCGTGAAGGCAGCGGGGTCGGCAGCTGTGACGGTGGAATTTGGGAGGAAGTGTAGGAGAAGGAAGAAGTAAAAAGCATGGGACCTCATTGTTTTTGCAATACAAAGAGTTCTGCTGAGTGCGTGAGCCGTGAGGGCATGCATATGAAGAAAGGCTGAAATATATGTAACAGGGACTTGGGATGTTTCCCTTAACAATCAATTATTATAGGGAAGATCTCAGGTTAGGCGTGTCTAATCATTTAAGCGGGTTTTATCCATTAATCCAAACTCAAATCCATTTATTATATCTTAATTGGGAATTATTAAACTCTATTTGGGTGGGTAAACCCATTTGGGTATGTTTAAAACCCGTCTAAACCATTTAGGCGTGCCTAACGCAAGTTTTTGTCATTATTATAAAGTCTTCTACATAACTATAATTATAATTACACCCTATTCTATTCAAATCAACTCTCATATATTTTTGACCGAATCTATACATAATCTAAGGTCCGAAAATGGCAAAATCCATTTTGAATTAAGTTACACGATCCGGTTTGTTTATCCTCGATTACTTGGTCGATAGGAATTTTAGAAATGATGAATCGATTTCAGGCTCAATTCGGAATTTAATATCATTTTTCCTATATGTTTTTCAATAAAAACTATTAATTATCTTTTAATTTTATAACTATGATAGGTCATTAAACATAATTAAATGAACTCTACAACTATGCTACTCCGTTGTCCCCTACTAGAGATATAGGAAATTAACAAAGGAATCCTATCAACTTAATCGAATAAAAATATTAAATTCATGAGTTGAAAAAGGATTCAATAAATGGTTTAATTTTTGGACTCCTTCCCAAAAATTTTAATATAAATATAGTTGAGTGAACTGTTATATTCTTACCTTATTTCCTTAACGTGGGACATTGAGTTGATAATCCCAACATAAATAAAATGCTGTTGTAAGGATAAATATCATAAATTGGTGCGAAGACTTGAAATTGAAAGTCATTGTCAGTTTGCCATGGAAGAAGTCATTTGTAATTGCATGAATAATTTTTTTACAATAATTCTAGATAGGACCCACATCCTAATCAGGTGAGGACATTTTTTTTTGGCCTAACCACATATGAAATACCACGACTCCAGTCCAGTCTTTAGTTGGATTTTCACCTTTTCTGCAAGTGTTGTTATTGGCAGCATTGTGCACTGATTCATTCCATGGCAAGTAGATTAATCAAAAGCAATTCATCATTCATTCATGGTGGAACTGATATTCCACTACCCCAACGACCGCTTAAATGTTGACTATACAACCTTTTTATGTAGGCCACTTAATTTTTTCCATAGCCAGAGGAGGTACCTTATCACAATTCATAAAATATCCGATTTAACATCTCACAGGAAGATAAGATTGAAGTAAAAACGAAACATACAGTAGTAAGAATTGAAAATTACTATCTCAACGCCCGAATTGGTTCACCATCTCTGAGAACACATCACCCGACTTGAGTATGCTGCTGCTGCTGGAGAAATCGCTGCTTTGAGCTGATGAGCTCATGAAACTGTGACCATCACCCTCCCTGCTGCTACCGCCTTCACTCTCCTCCTCTTTCTGAAGCTTTAAGGCAAGTTCCAGGCTCCAAACAACGTCATTCATGGATGGCCGTTCGATACCTGTATCCCTCACGCATGCAGCAGCAGTTTCAGCAAATTTGTTCAAGCATTGTGCTGTGAATTGGCCATTGAGATTAGCATCAACAATCTGCTCAATTCTCCCTTCCATGAAGCCGAATTCAGCCCACTCCGCCAAGTTGGCTTGCTCTTTTGGGAGGCTGTGAACTACTGCTGGTCTACCACATAATACTTCAAATAACACCACCCCAAATGAGTACACGTCGGATTTCTCAGTCAACTGTCGCCGCCTGTAGTACTCTGGATCCACGTAACCCAAACTGCCTTTGACGACTGTGCTGACATGATCTGCAGCGCTTATCTTGGACAGGCCGAAGTCTGATATCTTGGCCACCCATTTCTCATCCAGTAGGATATTGGAGGTTTTGACATCGCGGTGGATGATGGGCTGCTCTGCCCCAGTGTGAAGATAATGTAATCCTTTAGCAGCGCCTATGCAAATTTGGAGGCGTTGCATCCATGGCAGAGGAGGATGTTGTGAATTGTAGAGATGGCTGCGTAAAGTGCCGTGCACCATGTAGTCGTACACGAGTATCATCTCCCCGTATTGGTTGTAGTAACCAACAAGCGATACTAAGTTGAGGTGCCTTAGCTTCGCGAGCATCTTGATTTCAGTTAGGAACTCCTGAGACCCTTGACTGGACAACGGCTTCTGTCTTTTGATGGCCACGGTAGTGGCGCCATCATCGATGAGCCCTTTGTACACTTTCCCGAATCCACCCTCGCCGATAACAAAAATATCGCCGAATCCACTCCTATTTTCCAGAGCTGGGCTCACTGGTCCTGGTGGCTGCGTAGGACGTGTCACGACTTCAGGGTTGGCTGCTGCTAGGCTCTTTTTTGGATCACTGACTTTAAAAATCTCTAAGCCATTCAAGGAAGCACTTTCATATAATGGATGTGCCTCAAGGTTAGGCTTCAAAGAGAGCTGGACTTTTTGTTTTCCCCGACGGCCGTCACCATTATCATCAACGTATGTCAAGTAGTCCTTGAAAATGGGAGTTTGATTGCTGACGGTCCAGTCAATGATGTCAGCTTCAAGTTCAGCTATTTGATTATTGATCGAAATTGTAAAAACCTCTTGTTTTTTCTGTGTGATTTCCTGCATAATCTCACAAAAATGAAGTCTGAAAAGATATAAGAA
>JAPKLW010006578.1:0-17060 GCA_026898455.1 Plectranthus barbatus
AGTTGTATTTATCCCATTGAGTGTGAAATTATTCCTGGGCCCAACATTTAAAACACAATTAAATTTAATCTTATATTGACCAAAAAATTTATTTCTAGCAATACCCACAATCTTAATAATTTATTTCTAATATTTCCTATCTTGTATTGCTTCTTGGCTCTTACCATGACACCTTCAACTGCTCGTAATCTGGATGAAGGTTTATCAATGTTTGATTCTGATATGAATGACGAAAATGAAAATATTATTATAGATAATGAAGAAGCATTGCAGAGTATGGATCAAGTCGAACTCCACCACCATCACCACCATGGCCACAAGCACAAACATAAACACTCTCACCACCACCACAAAGCTCCTTCTCCATCTTCTTCTCCGTCTGAGGGCCACCATGCTCATTCTCCAAAGCACCACTGCGGCAGCCACGACCCTGCTCACTCTCCGAAGAACCACGACCACGGTCACGAGCATGCTCATCGTCCTACCGCTCAACATCACCATGCTCATCCTCTAAAACACCTCGAGCATGCAACCGCTCATGCCTCCTGCTCCCATCGATGATGCTATGTTCTTGCACTAGATTCAGAATACTTTTGAAAAGAATATATTAGATGTTTCTGATCATAAATTCAGTGGAAAAATACATTCGACATTTATATACATTGTTATTTGGTAATGTAACAGTCATGAATTATTAAATATGTTGTTGGATTATTATTCAATTATTACTACAAACTCTTTTGACTATTGAGCCTTCCAAGAAACTTTAACTTTTGTTTCTAATTGAAAACTTCTATATATGAATTTGTCTCCCTACTATCCAATTCACTCACCTAAGTGGAACTTGCACCAAGAGTTAATTGATAAATATTTGGACAAGTTAATTAAGAATATTAAAGCTTAGTGATATATTAATTGCTGATGTTTTTAAAATTTTGATCTCACGAAATGACTATTCAATTTTATTATAAACAACTTTCGGAATGAGGGAACGAAATTATTTCAAAACCCATCATTTGGTTTAAGGGTATGAGAATGAAGGAAAGGAAAAAATACTCAAATATTTGGAAATTAACAAAATCTTCCAAAATAGTGGATTTGATTCTCATTCCCAAAATTATTTATTTCTTATTTTTATTTCATGTTATTTTATAATTATTATTTTTACTTATTTTCATATTATTTTTATAATATTATTCTAAAATATTATAATAGTTATATTGTTATTAATATATATTTTTATTATAATATTAAATATTATTATAATTATATACTCCCTTCGTCCCTAATTATTAGTCCCCAATTGAAATGACACGATTGTTTGTGAATGTAATGGAATTAATATTTTATTGGTGAGTGTGAAATAGTTTACCTTTTTAGGAATGAGGACTAATAAATGAGACGGACGAAAAAGGTAAGTGAGACTAATAAATTGGGACGGAGGGAGTATTATTCTTTAATATATTATAATAATATTATTCTTAAATTAATATTTTATTATATCTATTTTATAAAATATTTAAGAAGTTAATAAGATTATTTATATGATCTTTCAACTACTCATAAATCTTATAGAGCACATTATATTATACTTTTAATAATTCTTTGTATTAATAAGTAATTTGATTTTTAAGTTGAATTAATCAAATACTTCGAATTTTAAAATTGATATTACTGAAGAGTGATTATGATATCCACCCATGCAGATTCCATTCTCGATACACACTGCCTAAGTTTTATGTTAGGTGTGTCCATCGTCGAGTCTGGTCGATTAGAAGAATAAAATACCGACCAAAATAATAGAAATTGCTTGAGATTTTCATAAGTCAAATAATCATTCCAAATTAAATCGATCGAACCATATTGCAAAGGTTGATTCGATGAGTTTAAACAGTTTGAAATATTATTCCATTAATATTGTAAACAATGGAATA
The DNA here is from genome assembly GCA_026898455.1 of Plectranthus barbatus. NCBI lineage: Eukaryota > Viridiplantae > Streptophyta > Magnoliopsida > Lamiales > Lamiaceae > Plectranthus > Plectranthus barbatus. Next base: position 1,935 of record JAPKLW010006578.1, read on the forward strand.
TTTACTCAACAAACAATGGAAATATAATAAAACTAATATAAATATATTTCGCTTATCATCAATTATAAATCGGAAGAAAGTGAGGTTGCAACAAAGAAGATGGAAGAAAATATTGATTTATAGGGTGCAATTCGAAATAATATAAACCACACATAGAGAGATATATATTAGAGTAATTTGGAAAATGAAAGGGTTCGGGCATTGGAGGACCGACTCGAGGAAATGGCAAAATTGTGGGAACTAATTCCTGGAGCCCCAATCCCACCAATGGTGATACACACAGAAAGTTACAACGACTCACTCTTCGTTCGTCGAAATTGATGGTGTCCAACTCCCAACAAGATTTTTCGTTCCCCTGATTAAAGCATATAATGGGACCACAAATCATGATGAGTTTATAACATTGTACAAGTTCAGAATATAGATTGCCTCTATCCCAAAAATAATAAAAGAGGCGTGCATGTGTAAGAGCTTTGGTGCGTGTCTCAAAGGGCCAGTCATGCAATAGTTCATGTTCCTGCATATAGGAACGAAATCATCGTTCTCCCATTTGTACAAGGTTTTCGTACAACAGTTTTCAAGTAGCGGGATTGCCCCAAATGACCGGATGATTTTTATCAAGTCATTTAGAGAGAAAATGAATCCCTACAAAACTTCATGAAGTGGTTCAACAAGTTAAAAGTTATGGTTCCAAATTGTACGATATCCACACGATGATGCACTTGTTATCGAACTCTTAATAGAAAATTATCATGTTCCGAGGATTTTGGTAGATAGTGGTGCTTGATCGATGCTAAATTTGCATACAAATTATAGCACAGAAGCAAATAAATTTATAACCAAGATGTCAAATCCACAGGGAATGTATGGCAACTCTATTTCATGTACTAGTTATAGTTTTTAAATCATAATTGTTCGAGTAACTAGAAAATAGAGTTTTGGGTTTTGGAATTTAAAGATGACAAAACAGAAATTTAAAGATTTTTGAAAACAATAAATAAAGATACAGATTCCAGGACAGATAATCAAACTATCAACATGTAAAATTATCAATTCAGCAATGGGGTAAAAACATGAATTTGATATTAAAGCAAAATGCATAATTATTATTTACAGATTATCTCATAATTCTCTTTTATTTTTTAATCAAATTCACCACTAAGAATTTCACAATCTAATTCAATTTAAGAATATTTTTTCAAATTCTTTTAAATAGACTAATCACAATTTCTAATTATAAATAACTAATATAATACTGTGAAGATGAGTATTTTGATACTTTATTATATGTTTTATTTGAATTTTTAAACCTATAAAAGACAATCTAAATTTATGTCCTCTATTATTTTATTTTAATTGAGTTAAAAATGATTTTCTTTATTTTGAGATTAACATAATTTTGTAAATTAAATACAAAAATAAATTAATAATATATTAATACTAACATATACCATAAAAATGGTGCCCCAATATTTTTGGGGTGCGGGACACCTCCCGCACGGCCTGTGGGCCGGCCCTGCTATTGTTGTACCCAAAATGCTCAACCCACTTTGGGTCCATATGTGGAGATTCTTCGACTAATGGAGAGGTCTCGAATTCATATCTTGAATTTTACATTTGTAATGAAGGGTCGCACGATTCACAAAAAGGTATCATTCAAAATGGAGATTCTTCTTTCAACAGTGCATAACCACATAATTAAAGGATGAACCAGGTTTCCATTAAAGACTAGGAGCTAAGAGTTGTAATCTTTTATTAAATGAATGGCGATCTTGAGGCCGTGCGAGAGGTGCGCCACACCGGAGTCTCTGAATTAAGGGGCACCATTTCTAAAAAATTATATAATAGTAGTAATATTATACTATTAATTTATGAGGGCACCATCTAAAAAAATATAAGATAAAAAAACTTTATCTTAAACTCAACTAAAAAGATTAACAAATGTTGTTTTCTCTTCTAGAATACGAAGCGACTGCTCTCTTTATTTTTCCATTGCTTCTTTAGATCTCTTCTCTCTTTTTGATTTTTCAACATCTTACAAACAAATCTTAGTAAGTAGCAACTAACAACAAGTTGATAAAGTAGTCCTTCATTTATTTTATAGTAATCCTTTATATTTTTTAAACAAATATTATCAATAATATGAATTATTTGTGATCATAATTTAGTGCATTTTTCTTAACCGTATCAGATTTTCTTGCTGCATTTACGTGATTTCCTATCCCTTTGTTGTTAATTTATTTGTTTAATTTTTTTTCAAGAGTGATTTTAGATTTCAATTTTTTGTTTGATTTATTTTGTTTTCAAGAGTGATATTGTGTTAATCATTTTTCTTAGAGCTAGTAAATATTTATCATGTTCTAAAAAAGCAAAACAATGAAAAAAGATGATGAAAAAAATCCAAAAAGTTTGCTTTAAAAAATGTTAGGAGAATTTTTTTTAAATGATAACTATGCATTTATTTTATATAATATTTTTTAATTTTATTTTAGATTTGTTTAAAAATTAAGTGAAATTCATAAATGGTTTTGATGTCGTGAAGGACTTGAATTTTTTATTATAAGAAATTTGTGAATAAATTTTGTAATTTAAAATTCGATAGATGATTTAAAAATGTATTTAATATTAATAATATATTTTATTAATAATTTCCATAATTATTTAATTTAAATAAGGGGCACCAAAATTCTTTTTATGGTCCTAAAATTTAAAGGTTGTGTCTATTTGTAGAACGTCAATAAATAGGGAGCATTATGAACATTGAGGGGTGGGGGGTGGGGGGGGGGGGTTAGGGTTGGATCGGTATACCATACCGGGGTTTTTTTGTCATACCGTATACCTTACCGAAATTGAAGGTATGAAAAAAATGATACCGTTACCGTACCGTATAGTTCGGTATACCGAACTTCGGTATACCGTTTTTTCGGTATTGCATAATTGCATACCTATACCGTACCATTTTTCGGTATTTTCGGTATACCATACCGTACCGAAAGGTACCGTTCTATTTTCTGCTTCCATGGATGGTGGTAGAGAGTGAGAAAATTCTAATTCCATCCTAAAAAAAATAAGACAATTAGAAAGTAGAATTTTAGAGGTGAATATAAAATTTCAATAGGAAATTAATTATCAAAATCGCAGGCATGGTGGAAGAAAATTATCGCAGGCTGCAGGCATCAAAATTATCGCAGGCATCAAAAATTTTCAGCCTCCTCATTTGCAATTGCAGGCATCAGAATTATAGCAGGCATCAAAATTTCGCAGGCATCTTAAACTCAAAAAAATCACAATAAACTAAGGTTTATCCATTCTTCGAAACCAAATCAAAATAGTGGAAGAAAATTACCTTGAGCTTGGGACTGGGATGCGAGGCTAGAAGCAGGGCCGGCGTCGCGGTGGCGTGGGTAGAAGCAGGGGCGGCGTGGTGTGTTGGATAGAAGCAGGGCGGACTGGCGGTGGCTGGGGCGGCGTCGCGGTGGCGTGGCGGTGGCTGGGCGGCGTCGCGGTGGCTGGGCGGCGTAGCGGTGGCTGGGGTCCTAGGGCTGGGGCGACGAGACGTGGTGTGTGGTGGGATGGATTGGAGTTTACGATTTGGTAGAATTTGGGTGGGATTGAATTGATTTAGGTTTTATTATTTATATTTTAATTAATATGTTATATTTTTAAAAATAGTTTAGATATATTGTAATTTTATTATTTATAAGAATGAATTATTTATATTATTAATAATAAAAAATAATAAAATTTAATAATATATTTTCGGTACGGTATGTACCGGTATACCGTAAATATTGAGATATATATACCGTTACCGTACCGAAAATTCACGGTACAGTATGATACCATACTGAAAATTTCGGTATACCGAAAATTCGATAATTTCGGTATTTTTTCGGTACGGTATTTACGGTATTTCGATATTTCGGTATTTTTCTCATCCCTAGTTGGTATCTTGGAACTTAACAAGACAGCAAATTAACATTCATCTGAAAACAATCTAAAAAATATTTCCTTAGCTGTTATCACCATTTTTATTACTTTCTCATTGAACCGCAAGTCTATTCAACTTGCCAAAAATTTAAACCTTCAACAACATTCATTAACCTGCTAAATAAGATATGATTAAGGGCACTTGCGGCGGCCGCCGTGAGTAGTCATAGCGTAGTAGCAGGGGCAGATCTCTTGGTTACTGGATGCTCTCGGTGGAACGCAGTTGCAGCGGGCGCAGCATGTCCCACATGCCCTCTTGCACAGGTTTTGCCTCGACGACAACCGGCACCTGTCAGCGCATGCAGCCGCACAATATGCATATATAAATGTATACATGTTTACAAGTATAAGATATAATGTATATAAAGACTAACTTTTTTATGTTTCAACCCCTAGATTGTAAAAATCGTTGGGCGCTAGTTTGGTGCTCGGTTGAGGCCTATCACTTAGACATTTTGGGCGGAAGTTATTCGGTAAACTAATTTTTCATAATTAAAATTTATCTATAGATAAAATTTAAACTACATAAATCTTGATAATTTTTTAGAAAAACATAAAAAATAGGTTGCCTGAATCGATTATATGACACATAGTCTGTTTAGTGGGTCACCTAAATCGGTACCTAGGCGGATTAAGCGGCCTAGGCAGTGCCTAGATGCCGATTACTCGCCAAAATGATTAGACACAAAGGATTTAAGGGTATTCGGTTCGACTAGGAACCGTTAGCGCCTATTAGATGGGAATTTTTACAACAATAAAATTTCCAATCAATTTAAAAAAATAAACTTTTTTAGAAAAGAGTCATAATGAAAGTGTAAATTTACCCTTGGTCACGACGAAAGGGCTTCCTTGACCCAAATAGGTCAACTGTAAAACAAATTAGAAGACATATATAATTTGATCGAAAATTCTAAAAAATAAACATGAAAATAAATGATGTATAATGGAATTAATTTGAGTACGTATGTATTACATACCTCATGGTCATTAGCATGGACCCTGTGAAGCAAGATTAGAAGAAGACATAGGAAAAGTGAAGCAATAAGGGGCTTGGAGATGGTCATGGCTGAGCCTATATTTGTGACTACGTACACTAACAATCCTCTCGCACTCCCTCCCTCTAAATATATTCCAAATCTGCGTGTATTTTGTTTGTATGTATTAGGTGAAAGCTGGCAAAAGCTAATACATTTTGTAATTTCAACTATTCAAAAAATAAAAATGCACATAACAATATTGACTGAGGATCCCATAATATTATTTTCCTTTGTAATTTTCTATGTTGATTTGTTAATATCTTAATCTCATGTAGATGAGCGTATTCATAAAAAGGTTTTTTTTCCGGTAAATTCTTGAAATAATTCACATTAATATTCATTAAAAGTGGATTTAGATTCGTGGAATTATACGGTCATCATACGATCCACGGATTACAATCTAATTAACAAAAACTCCACTTATGGGAAATGAATCAAGATCATACTACCTGAATTTAAAACACAATTAGATTTAATCATTGACCAAAAATCTTATTTCTAGCAATACCCACAATCCTAATAATGTCTCGAGACATTCCATCACTACAAATATGGCATAGGTTTCGGTCCTGTTTCCCCTCACAATCAGCAAAAACATAAAAACAAAATGTCTAATATTTCCTATCTTGTATTGCTTCTTGGCCTCTTGGCTCTTACCATGACACCTTCAACTACTCGTAATCTGGATGAAGGTTTATCAATGTTTGATTCTGATATGAATGAGGAAAATGAAAATATTATTATAGATAATGAAGAAGCATTGCAGAGTATGGATCAAGTCGAACTCCACCACCATCACCACTGTAAAGTACGAAAATGCGAATATGTAAGTTTGACACACGGTTGTCAAACTTACTAGCATTAACAGGTTAGTGTCAAACCTTATGTGCTTACAACTTTGACTCTTCAATATCAAAGTTCCGAATCTGTTTGTTGCAACTAATTCCTACATTTTAGGAAACTTATATTTATCTGTTTAATGACAATTTTACTGGTCCTATTTATTAGGATTCGTATATATTATGCCTATTAATTATATCTTATTTATTATATAGTTTATATTATTATTATAGGTTGTTATTTTAGCTCCTAAATAATAGGGAGCACCTCTACATCTTTATCTAACCCCCACGTGAGTTAGTGGGAGTTCATTTTTGTTGTATGAATAGGTAAATACGTGGAAGAAGACACGATCCATTACCAAGTAGTGGAAGAAGTGCTTGAGTGCTCCAAGTTCTATAAATACGAGACGAGGAAGACTAGAGAAGGTGCGGATCAGAGGTGAAACACATATTCATACAAGCTCTAGGCTAAATCGTCTTTCTTCAATCATTCTTCAAGCGCACGAAGTCTGCAATCGAGGTGTGGAATCCATCTCCGGAGAGTGAATCCTACGGTGGAGGAGCATTTGGGTTGTATCGTGTGTTTCTTGTGTTTGATTGCTTTTCGTAGGAATTTTACTAAGGAGTGAACTTAGGAAAATTTCTATCTTGTTTAGTATTTTGTTCTTCACTTGTAAAAACCTTGTTTTGAATAAGTGAAAACTATTTTGCCGTGAGGCTCTCGAGGGTTTATAATTTATAAACCTTCGAACAATTAATTCCGCTGTGTCAAACTCTTTAGCTTCCGCGTGTGTTAAAATACTCTGTTTTGGTTGTGTTAAACCTTTGTGTTTTACTAACTTTGACACCATTGTGTTAAACTCGGGCACTAAATTATATCAATTGGCGTCACGAGCCTCTACTTGACGGACTAAGTAGTGTCTTTCCTGAGTGCAGTTTTTCACGATGGATATGTCTAGTGTGCCAGCCCGTCCTCCCGTGTTGGATAGTAATGGGATCAACTACAACATGTGGAAAACCCGTATGCGAATTTACATCAAAGCTGTTGATGAAAGAGCTTGGGCTGCATTGCTGGAAGGATGGACACCTCCGAAGGAAGAAATTCCAGATCCTGAAGATGCAACAAAGACTGTCATGATTCCAAAAGAAGAAGGAAAATGGACAAATGAGGAACGGATATTGTCAAACTGCAATGCTAAAGCTCTTAATGCAATTTTTATGTCTGTTGATATTGGTTGTGCTAGGTTAATTTCAAGTTGCTTGGAAGCAAAAGAAGTCTGGCTTATCCTTCAAGCCAAGTGTGAGGGGTCAGCAAGTGTGCGTAAGACCAAAATGAGACTTCTTACTACCAAATTTGAGAATCTCCGTATGACTGAGGATGAGAACATCACCGAATACTTTGAGAAGATGGTGACCATGGCGAATGAAGCTCTCGCACTTGAAGAACCGATTAGCAATGAAAGACTTGTCAGCAAGATGCTTAGGACTCTACCTGAAAGATTCAATCACAAGATTTCTGCCATTGAAGAGGCTAGAGATTTGGAAAAGCTGGAGATTGGTGAATTGGTAAGCATTCTTACCACTTTTGAAATGAATTTGAATGAACAAAAACAGGTCTACAGGGGCAAAAACATTGCTCTTTGTACTGGAAAAGAACCTGCCGATAAGATGTCAAGTTCTTTAAAGTTTGACCTCGAAGTGTCAGACGATGAATTGCTAGATGAGGAACAGCCGAATCTAGTACTCCTGACAAAAAAGTTCAACAAATTCATGAGATCTGTGAAGAAGGGAAAAGGTGAATCCAGCTCAAATAGATTCAAGACTACAACCTCCGTGCCTTCAAGCGCCTCAAGTAACTCAACCACATCCTCACGTAAGAGTGATAAATATTCCAAAAATGGTATTAATCCTTTTTCTGAAAGTTCTACTTTTGATAATGTCAAGTGTCATGGGTGTTCTGGAATGGGTCATTTTGCTAACGAATGTCCTACTGTTCTAAGAAGGAAGAAGTTAAACTTTAACACCACCCTGAGTGAAGACTCTGACACTGATGAGGATGAGGATGAGCAAGTTGTGTTATATGTTAGGATTGAGGAGCTCAATGAAGATGATTTGATGGAGGTGGACAACACTGAAGAGCCTGAGGAGAAAGAAGATGCAAGAGATCTCTCTATTGTGCCATGTGGTGACACAAGCAGCCGGCACAATGCATCTAATTCTGACGTGTCAATGTCTGAGTATGTTTCAGGTCAAAGCAATGAGGAAGAAGGAAATTTTGTTTCTTCTCCAGAAGAAATGGAGAAAATGAGTGATCTTTTTAACATTGTGGATAAACGATGTGAAGAACAAGGACAGGAGATTGAAAGACTAAAAGAGGAGAATCAGTCCATTAGGAGACAGCTCATGAGATTAGAAGTCCTTCTCACTAGAAGGGACAAAGAAGTCAGCCATCTCAAAGAGAAGCTGAAGGAAGCTAACTCTGTCTTTGACAAAATCAATCGTGGACATGACACTCTAGATGAGATCCTTGCCACCAAAACCTCTGATGGAAGTGGACTAGGATATGTCGATCAATCTACTCCGAGTTCTAGTTTTTGTGACTCCCAGAACCTAATCAAATTCACAAAGGGGGAGTCTGACACCAGAGTGTCAAACGAGAAAGAAAAATCAAAGAAGTATGTGTGTCATTACTGCAACAAGGCAGGTCACATCAAGCCTTTTTGCAGGAAAAGAATTGCAGATGAAAACCAGAAATCAGGTTCAAACTGCTTCGTAGTTTACACTTCTTTGAAAACTAACATTGCAGGTACATGGTACTTTGACAGTGGCTGCTCCAGACACATGACATGCGATCGAACATGTCTGTCGGACTACTCAGCGATTTGTGGTGGTTCTGTTACATATGGAGGAGGAGCTAAAGGAAGAATTACAGGCAAAGGAACTTTGAATGTGCCAGACTTTCCAAAACTTCAACATGTGTTGTATGTGGAAGGTCTGACAGCCAATCTGATCAGCATAAGTCAATTGTGCGATGATGGGATGGTTGTCAAATTCGACAAGGATGTTTGTGAGGTATACGATAAAACTAACAAATGTGTTATGTTTGGCAGTAGATCCTCAGATAACTGCTATCAAACTGAACAAGAAGGAAGATGCCTGGTGTCAAAGCCTGATGAAGCTGAACTGTGGCACCAGAAAATGGGACATGCAAGTACCCATTGCATTCAGAAACTTCTGAAGGCTGATGCAGTCAAAGGTGTTCCTAACCTTAAATTCGACCCTGACAAAGTATGTGATCCATGTACAAAAGGTAAGCAGGTACGTGCTTCTCATCCTGTTACTGATTCAGTTAACACCAACACATGTTTTGAATTACTTCACATGGATTTGATGGGACCTATTGAAGTTGAAAGTATAGGTCGAAAGAAATATGTGTTAGTATGCACTGATGATTTTTCAAGGTTTACTTGGGTGGAATTCTTGCGAGAAAAATCTGAAGCCTTTGATCACTTCAAAAAGCTGTACAAAAAGTTCAAGAAACTCTATCACTCCAGTGTCATACGGATCCGAACTGATCATGAAGAGAGTTTGAGAATGAAAGCTTTAATGAATTTTGTGAAAGAAAAAGCATCTCTCATGAGTATTCAACACCTAAGACACCACAACAAAACGGTGTGGTTGAAAGGAAGAATAGGACCCTCCAGGAAATGGTTAGAGTTATGTTAAACTCAAAAATCCTATCCAAAGGACTATGGGCTGAAGCGGTCAACACTGCGTGCCATCTGATTAATAGAGTGTATCTTCGTCCTGGAACAAAGACCACTCCATACGAGATTCTAAATGGTAAGAAACCTAATCTTAAATACTTACATGTTTTTGGTTGCCTTTGCTTTGTGCTGAATGACAGGGAATACCTTACAAAATTGGACACAAGAAGCAGTAAAGCCCTATTCCTTGGGTATGCTAGTAACAGCAGAGCTTATCGTGTGTACAATCTTGACACTCAGACCATTCAAGAGTCAGTCAATATTGTGTTTGACGAAGCGGGATCACTGCATGAGAAGATGGATGAATTGGATGCTTCCCATCTAATTGAATGTTCTGAAGAACCTTCTTCCAGTGAAAAGTCATCCAGTGATACCATCCGTGAGTCATACTTCACCAAGCTCTGACTCAGAAGACCACTCTGACACACCAGTGTCAAACCTCGACAAAAGGGATCCTCCTCTCAGAATAAGGAAGGATCATCCCAAGTCTCAGGTAATCGGGAATATGACAGAGGGAGTCCAAACCAGAAAGAAGGATCCTGTCAACTACCGTGAGATGGTCAGATCTGTGTGTCTATCGTCAAGGTTTAATCTTCTGCATTCTGCTTGTTATTTATCTTTGTTTGAACCAAAGAATGTTAAAGATGCTCTTGCAGATGAATTTTGGATTAAGTCAATGCAAGAGGAACTCAGCCAATTCGAGTACAATGATGTGTGGGAATTAGTTCCAAGGCCGAGTGACAAGAATGTGATAGGAACCAAATGGATTTCCAAAAATAAAACCGATGAAAAGGGCAACGTCGTGAGGAATAAATCTAGATTGGTTGCTCAGGGGTACACGCAAGTTGAAGGCATTGACTTCGACGAAACGTTTGCTCCTGTGGCAAGATTAGAATCAATCCGTCTTTTGATTTCTATTGCTTGTGCTGCAGATTTTTACTTTATCAAATGGATGTCAAAAGTGCATTTTTGAACGGGATTCTTGAAGAGGAAGCTTATGTTGAACAACCCAAGGGGTTCGAAGACGTGTCAAAGCCGGATCATGTTTATAGACTTAAAAAGGCCCTATACGGTTTGAAGCAAGCTCCTCGTGCATGGTATGCCCGTCTAACTGATTTCTTATTGGAGTTAAATTTTGTAAGAGGTAATGCCGACAAAACCCTCTTTGTCAAACATTTAGAAAATGATTTCATTATAGCACAAATTTACGTGGATGACATAGTTTTTGGTGCTTCTGATGTCAAACTGGTAGATGAGTTTGTCACCAGTATGTCTAACACTTTTCAGATGAGTATGGTAGGTGAATTAAATTATTTTTTAGGTTTGCGAATTATACAACGTAAGGATGGTGTATTTATTTCCCAGTCAAAATATACATTAGGGTTAGTTAAGAGATTTGGGCTTGAGAGTGCTAAACACATGAAAACCCCTATGGGTAGTAGTGATAAGCTATGTAGAGACAATTCAGGTGTCAAAGTCGATCCTACTCTTTATCGTAGCATGATTGGAAGTCTCTTATATCTCTCTGCAAGTCGTCCTGATATTTTATTCAGTGTAGGTGTATGTGCAAGGTACCAGTCTGACCCCAAGGAGTCACACTTAAAAGCTGTTAAAAGGATAATTAGATATATCTCTGGCACTCCTAACTTGGGTATCTGGTATACAAAACAGTCTGGCACTGACATTATAGGGTATAGTGATGCGGACTGGGCAGGTGATGTGGATGACAGGAAGAGCACAAGTGGAGGTGGATTTCTAGTAGGTGCAAACTTGGTGTCATGGTCTAGCAAGAAGCAAAATTGCATCTCACTCTCAACGGCTGAAGCTGAATACATTTCAGCAGCCAGTGGATGCACTCAACTCTTATGGATGAGACAAATGCTAGAAGACTATGGTTTGCCCTCTGAAACTCTGACTCTCTTGTGTGACAATGCTAGTGCAATCGAAATTGCTAAAAATCCTGTACAACACTCTCGCACTAAGCACATTGACATAAGACACCATTTTATTCGTGACTTGGTTGAATAAGGTTTAATTGCTTTAAAGTTTGTGACAACAAAAGAACAATTAGCAGATATATTTACTAAAGCTCTTGACTTTGAGAGATTCTCATACTTGAGAAAATCTCTAGGGATGTGTAACCCTCCTACTGAATGATTTGACTATGTGTGACTGTTGTCTAACCTTTGACACTGTGATGTTAAAGTTTGTTCCTTTGTCGATTATACTTTTTCATGTTATAAAACAAAGAGATACAAAAGTGAGATCTCTAAGTTATAAAACATGGTGACTGTGACCTATTTGTCTTTCAAATTTACTGGAAGTACTGTGGACAGAAAGTTGTTAGAACTCTGACCATGTGGAATCAAAGTTTATTTGAGATACGAATGGCCTGATTGTCTTTATCTCATTTAGTACTAAAGATTGGACGTGATTAGGCACACAATCTTTGTGGAAGGAATAATGAGATTGCCTTTTATCGACACTTTGTAACTTTGACATCTCAGTATCAAACCTGGTAGCAGTCATCATAATTTGAATCTTTTCGAGCTTATCTTTTAATCTGCAAATTTGTTTTAAGTTGTTGCGAATTTTATGGTGTTTAAATCCTAATTTAACCTAACCCGATTTAAATTGGTATTTACCTAAGTTTTAGGAATTTGTTTTAGATATTCTCTCATTATATTTGATTAAAATTTTGAATTCCTTTATTTTCGATTATTTTGTTAAGTTTGTTATACAGATTGTACACCTCACTCCCTACTTAAGTATTTTGCAGCAGCCTTGTCACATCACTCCCTCACGCCTATCAAAGCATCTCCTTCACCACAAACCCTTCAACTCTCATTCTCTCTCCCACGTCTCACACAACCCCTCACATCCTCTCTCTCATACTCTCTCTCTCACTCTAAACCTCCTCAACTCACCCAAAACCTCACCATGGCCGACAAAAACATCCAAGACCTTCTCGCCAAAACCCTCTCCTCGCCGGACGGAGCCAAGATTCTCCAACGCCTTCTTGAGAGCCAAATGGAGAAAGCATCTCAAGCTTCCTCCTCTCAACCCGCCGTCGAAGGAACCACATCCACTCCTGTCTCTGAACCCGCCATCACACCTCCATCCACCGCTGAAATCACACAACCGGCCATCTCTGACATCACACCTCCGACCACCTCTGAAATAACTCCACCACCCACTGTCACCGAACCCTCTCCTACACTTATCACCGAAACTTCAACCTCTCACCCTACTGAGCCACCTGCAAAGGATCCTACCACCGCCTCTCACTCCTCTCCTTCAAAAGCTGAAAACCCAAATCCACCTACCGAGCCTTCAATTGAGGAGTCAGACAAGGCGTTTGACGAAGAAACAGAGCGAATCCTGAGGGAACCCGACCTTCAACCAGATTCCTCTGACCCTCCTTCTAAATCTTTTGAAGATCTGCCTATCTCTGCAGTTGCAGCTGACCCAACTGAAGTCGTTCATGAGCCACCACTTCGGTACGATCTTCCCGGACAAGAAGGTTTCCTCATTATTGCTGAAGAACCGGGGAACCTAAAGCTCATCTCTGACGCCGTTCAACAACTCGAGGGAAAGATGCCAGAACGGAGATCCGAAAGGATTTTCGAAGAAACAGTGAAGAAGAAGTACCAAAAGCATGCTGCCACCCGCCGGAAGAAAGTGAAGCCAAGAAAGTTTCAACGGAGTCTGACTGACACCCCCCATGTCTTCACCAAGGATGACGATCTGCCGGAGCAGTCCCAAAAGTCTGACACCGTCATGTCAGACTTCAAGTCCGACAACTCTGATGATGAGGATTTCCAGGCAGACCCTCAAGCCACCGAGCAGTCTGAGGAGCACGCCGATTCAAGTGGAGACCAGCCAGCGAAGAAGAAAAAGAAATCCGAAGCAGCTACTTCTGTCAAGAAGCCCAAACCGAAACCAAAGTTTGGGAAGTCGTTTGTTCGGGGGAAAATTGTTAAGTTTGACCCTGATACCATAAACAATTTCCTGGGGTTAAAGTCTGTCAAAATAGAAGGGTTGTCAAAGTCTGCAGATAATGAGATGGCTGCTGAGCTCATGGGAGGGAAGACAAATGCATGGGTGACCAAGCTTCCTGTCTCTTCTTTGACATGGAAGTATGTTGCCCTGTTCAAGATCAGTGTTCACAACTGGATGCCAAACAAGAATCTCTCCGTGCTTTCAAAAGAGCAAGCCGAGTTCCTCTACAGAGTGGGCTATGGTCTTCCCTTCAACTTTGGCCAAGTTGTTTTCACTAACATCTTCCGTGCAGTCACCAAAGCTGACTCCACCTACCTGCCGCATCCTTGCCATCTCCATGCGCTTATTTTGTCTCAAGGAGTCACTCCGTTGGATGAAGAGTTGCAGCCTGATCCTATCCCCCTGGTCTTCGAGCAATCACTGACTAGGAAAGGAGATTCCAGGGTCAAAGATTTGCCTTATGCTCCGAGTGACGTTTCAGAGGACGAAGAAGTGGATGCTAGCTCTTCCAAGATCAGACAGGCCAAGAGTCTCCTCAAACAAGCCTTAAAGCTACTTCAGGATCTGGAGTAAGCTTACCAACCTGCTTCCATTCAGGGGGAGACGTAGTGCTGAAGATGGAAGATGGTGGAAGCTTAAAATTTTCTGTTTCTAAAAACAATTTCCTATTTTGCTACATTTTTAATGTTGCTGGATATTTTATGATTCAGGGGGAGTTTATTACAATCCCTGTAATCATTTGTTTTGCTTATACAATGATCGTTAAACTGTTTATGGTTGATCCATTTCCTTTATTGATTTTATTATGGTTGCACCATATTTTTTATGGCAAATGAATGCTATTTTGTTATGGATGATCCATATGGAATGGAAACAGGTCGGATAAGCTTAAGGGGGAGATTGTGAAGTACGAAAATGTGAATATGTAAGCTTGACACATGGTTGTCAAACTTACTCGCATTAACAGGTTAGTGTCAAACCTTATGTGCTTACAACTTTGACTCTTCAATGTCAAAGTTCCGAATCTGTTTGTTGCAACTAATTCCTACATTTTAGGAAACTTATATTTTTCTGTTTAATGACATTTTTACTGGTCCTATTTATTAGGATTCGTATATATTATGCCTATTAATTATATCTTATTTATTATATAGTTTATATTATTATTATAGGTTGTTATTTTAGTTCCTAAATAATAGGGAGCACCTCTACATCTTTATCTAACCCCCACGTGAGTTAGTGGGAGTTCATTTTTGTTGTATGAATAGGTAAAGACGTGGAAGAAGACACGATCCATTACCAAGTAGTGGAAGAAGTGCTTGAGTGCTCCAAGTTCTATAAATACGAGACGAGGAAGACTAGAGAAGGTGCGGATCAGAGGTGAAACACATATTCATACAAGCTCTAGGCTGAATCGTCTTTCTTCAATCATTCTTCAAGTGCACGAAGTCTGCAATCGAGGTGTGGAATCCATCTCCGGAGAGTGAA
>JAPKLW010006579.1:0-17059 GCA_026898455.1 Plectranthus barbatus
GTACGAAACACTTAATCATATATGCTTTCAGTATACAATCCCAACAATCTCCCACTTATACTTAAAGCATAATACCATTGCTTTTAACAAAGTATTAAGTGTGTCTATTCATGTCAATCACTCCCACTGTACACTCATCACCTCTTGTTTCGATTTCTCGTATGATGTGATACAACACATCCTATGTGTCTTACCACCTTTTGAGTCTTGGGTTCTCTTGAGTTTGTCGCTGCACCAATACATCACAATTACTTGTGATTCTACCAGGCAAACTCAGAACGCACACCTCTGGAGGACGGTGTCGGAGTTATACTGCTTCTTACGAAGTCTATGAAACTGACTAGGGTTCAGCCTTCATACTGGAATCTTCAACACACTTCTGTGTTTGATTCCTATAACTCCTCCTCCAAGGCCCAACACATAGTTAGAGGTCGATTTCCTTTCCTTATGATCCTCCTGGATATCCGATGCCTTTCAACTCACATAGCACATCTGTAAACAATGTGCTTGTCCAGAGTTGAACTGATATCTGTCTAACATGCTTATAGCATTGCAGATATTTGAATTCGTTCATCTGCAATATAGAAAGACAACGATCTTTCTTGCTATGAACGATTCACCACAGAATCAATTTAAGCGACTTGAGATACTTGAACATTCTTTTCTCGTGTCAACACAAGACTTTATTTCAAAAGATGTTCCATAATCTCATAAGTCCTACTTCTGAAACTGTTCGGATAACCATCCTTTATGCCTGACAGTAATTCCACACCGTTTCCGTATGTGTAAATACTATCTGCATAATGTGCAAGGAAAACCACGCTTTCGCTGACACATACTCTGATTCATGTAACTCTCATTCTCGATGGACAATATCGAAATGTCTGTTACATAATCTTGAAGCACGGTTAAGTTCATAATTGAACTACTTTGGCTTCGAGACATGATGCTGCACATAACTTATCTGGTTGTTGCATACAGATGTCGTCACCTTTTATTAAGGTATCCGTTCATAAAATACGGACGACTTCATCTACCTTCCAGATACTTACATATGTGCTGTTATGTTTAAAAAGAACTCGAATGGGTTTAGTAGTTGCAACCAGTGAGAAGGTCTTGTTGTGAAACACACCTTCACTCACTAACCTAGGCCTTTGAACACACTAGGTTACCATTCGATCCTTTTTACTTGTATATCTATCAGTTGCACATGGCTGTTAAGCTATTCGGCAATCACTGATCCTGATATACCACCATAACCTTAACTAATTCATTTTTGAATCTATGACTTTACGTCATTCTAACTGCATCGTTTGTCTTAACGGCTTCATCGCACTTTGAGGGATTAGTACAATGCTGTTCGTTAAGCTGGGAACAAGTCGTGAGACTGTTTCCACAAACCAGTACTTTTAAGCCTGTTAAGGCAACCTCCCACTGCAACGACGCTCCTTTTATGTTGTCAGTTAATGGTGCATTAACTTGTGGTTTACCACCTTACACAGGTGACCGTGCAATTGGTACCATACCTGCCAAGGTATGCACAATCTGCCACGGGGTATTTCCTTATGGATTTGGATTGTCTTCTCTTAAAATATTAGAAAACAATCTTACATTTTGGATTCATGGTTTCATCCTATACAACTTGCTTGTAATTAGGATATATAAAACCAACATCTTTTTCGTTTACTTGGAATAGCCCACAAACAGTACTATCTTAAAACTATCTTCTATTCAATCAGTCTCTTACATCAGCTTAGCAGCCGACTTACCCATCATTGCCCTTTGACTGAGTCAAGGTCTGCTAGGGTACTTAGAACTAATTTAGAAGACACCAGTTTAAACGATATACAACTGTTTTGGCGCACTTCCTAAAACGAAAGATTTAGGCAATAGCTGGTATAACTTGTTAACATTTAAAGATCTTTATTTCGTTCTACCTACACCATCTCAATCGAGAGATATCAGGTGTAGTCAACTGAGATGTGATCCCTTTGCTCTGCCAGATACTGTAAAGCACATCATTTAAGATACTTCATTATGAACAAACCATAATGTTTTTACAGTCTTGTTTAACTTATTCTCTACCTTAGTCTTGAACGCTCTTGATTAAAGCAAGAGACTAAGACTTGTAGTGAACTAGATAAACATATCCAAATCTTAAATGACTAAAGCATCAATGCCTATTAAGGCAACTGCGGAAGTAGACTCAAACCACTATACAGAGCAAACACGAAATAACTTTATAGAGATACAACTGCCTTTTAAAAGGCCTGGTTATCATCATTATACTTCTAAGCAGTTACCATAAGTATCATTCTTAGGAATACTTGGATAGAATCCATAACTCCACGAACTACTTAAGACTACTTAGACTGATGTAACCAATCTCTATACAGATTCTTTAAATTATACCTTAGAACACTGACAGTTTATGCAATCAAGTAATGAAGAGATAATCATCCATAAATAGAAACACTGTCATTTATTCATGATAGAAAAAATTCTATCAAAATGACTAAGAATCCAAAAACACGGATGAAACTTGTTTATCAAAACAAAACAAATGTATCTCTTCCAAACACTTGAATTAAAACAAAGTTTTTCAGCATAAACTGGAGGCAGAAACTCCAATAGCTTGAGAGTGATCTCCAGCATCTTCTTTGGAGCTGGCAATCCCGTCATCTTCAAGCATTGTCACCAGCTTGATTCTCTGCACAAATGCAGCCATAACATGATTAGTACTCACAGTTAACCACTACTCACGAGGAGTAGACCAAAACTGATACTGAACATGTAAACGATGACGTACCACGTCCATTAGGATTGGGACAATTTGCCCTCCAGTGTCCTGTCTTGCCACAGCGGAAACACTTGTCCTTTGGTTTAACTTTCCTAGTCTTTTTCTTTGGAGCAAGAACTCCATTGTTCCCTCCAGCAGCTTTCTTATTTCTCCTACCCGTTCTTTTAGTTCTTGCTCGATAAGAAGCAGCAGAACGGTTACCGGAAGAAACTAAAACTGCTTTCTCGGGTTCCATCAGGGACTGTGCTGCCATCAAGTCACTGAGTAACTCATTAAGAGTATACTCCTTCTTGTTCATGACAGCATTCAACCTGAAGTTCTCAAAAGACTTAGGAAGAGAGTTTAGTATGATATCGACCTGCGCTTCCGCGTCGATACCACCACCATGCAACGTCAGTTCATCCATGAGGTGAGTCATGGCAACAACGTGCTCTCTCACTGAACTGCCCTCTGCCATTTTCTTACTCACTATCTCCTTCATGAGATTGAATCTGACAGTCCTATCCGTCTCCCCATAAGTCGCTGTGAGATTATCCATAATATCACAGGCCTTATCATAGTGCTGATGCTGCAGCTGCAGTACCTTACTCATAGTGGTCATCATGTAGCATTTCACTACATTGTTCGACTTGACCCACTTATCGTAAGACTGCCGCTGCTCGGCAGTAGCATCAGCAGCTGGGGCAGGCGGACAAGGATCAGTAAGGACAAACTTGTGTTCCTCCGCAACCAGGATATAATCCAAATTGCATTTCCATTCAAGGAAATTTGGACCAGTTAAAGAATTTTGAGCAAGGATATTAATGACGTTGTTCATAGACATATCTGAAAACAATTAAGCGAATTAAAGTAAGCACATACTACGAACAATTGAAACAAGAAATGCATAGAACCTTTAGATAAAACAATGCACTTTGTTTCCTCCAATTGCCCAAGCTAATTTACTGCAAGCCACTTCAGCGGACGTTTACAGTAAACCAACTCAACCAGACCAAAATTGATCCTTTAATTTCTCATCATGCCAAGGTATCTTAAGCAAAAGAAATTAATATTGGAGATCTTTAGACCATGTTACCCATCCGGAGCAGGGACATCATTCATGAGTTATACTCCAGGTAACATCTAAGCCAGTTTAACCACAAGCCTAACTCCGGATGTTTAGAGCTATTTAGTGTAGTGCTAAACCCTACACCGCATGCCCCTTACACCCTTTGTTATCTCATTTAGTTTAATCTTAGAGACCAGTGAAAGTTGTCTCAATGCAAGCCGCTTCAGCAGACGTTTGCTTAGAGGCTCCCACTTCTCATCTTAAACTAAATGTTTTATTTAGAAACCTCATCGCATTAGAACCCGTAATTTATTTCTAACGCAAGCTGCTTCAGCAGACGTTTACGCTTCGAAATTCCTTACTTCTAATGAGAGGCCGTATTTGTGGAGGTCTAATGATTTTAGTTTGAAAAGAACCAAAATCCAGCTTAGTAATTTTTAGTTCTAAAGGTTTCATGCGCACACATTATTTTATGTTGCCATAAATTATGTCACCCAAAATTCCATCATAAATTAATATGATTCTTGGAATTTATAGACACAATTTAAAACATAAAATAAATCACATAAGACATGCTCAATAATTTAAAAATTACAACATGCTTATGACAGTAAATAATTAAAGCAAGTAAACATGCTTTCCTATTAATTACTAGTGCGCACACAATAAATCACATCATAACGAGAAATAATTAAATAAACAAATAAAATTTCTCGCGGCCCCTCAGATGCGATTACAACTGAAATAAAATAAACCTATCTATTACAAGGCTTTTATTTCAATACAGATCTTCAAACTGGGCTCCGTCTGACTTGAAATCTGATTTGAATTGCATCAACAGCAATTGGGCTTCAAATTAGGGTTTCTGGCCCAAACAGCAGCCAAACCCTAATTTTCAGGACAACGGGCCGCCTCCGGGCTGAGAAGCCCGATTTTCGGCCCGGGCAGCCAAACCCTAGGGTTTGGAAAAACCCTAGCCGCCACAGCAGCTTTGCAGCCGCCGCCACCCACCTCTTCCGGCGCCGCCACCGCCGGAGCACGCGCAGCCCACTCGCCAGCTTCTCCTGCCTTCAGCCCAGCCACCATCGCAGCCAGCTGCTCGTCCAGGCCGTGGAGTCGCCGGCAGCGCGACGTGAGGCAGCAGCACGCACAGCAAGGTGCCGCGCGCAGCCGCGCCGCCTGCGACCTCCGTTCACACTCACCACCGCGCGCAGGAGGCGCGCGGCTCTGCGCGGAAAAACGACGGGGAGAGAGAGAGATAGGCGGGCGCGGCCCAGCCGCGGGAGGAGCCCCGCCGCCACCACCCACCTTCTGCGCGAACACCATCGCGCCTCACCGGAAATGACGCGCGCAGCAGTCTGAACACCTCCCTGGACGACCGTGCTCGCCGGAAAACGCGAGCAGTGGCAGAAACGAGCCCTAGGGCGCGGCCCAGCCGCAGGCAGAGAGCCTGCCCGCCGCCGCCACCCATTTCCGCCGCCGTGGTCGTCGCCACCGGCGGCGCAGCCGCCGGCGATGTCTGGTGGGGTAGGGGCTGAAACCTAGGCCTTGTCGCCTTCTCCGTTCTTCGTTCTTCGTCTTCTCTTCTCGTTCTTTCTATCGGATCTCAATTTTACAGATTTAAAAAAAAATAGAAAATACAAAAAATAGATCTAGATCTATTACATGATTTTCCCTATTAAATCTAACCACGGATTTTCTCGTGGTGAAAAACAGATCCAAAAACGAGAAGGCCACGAGAACAAAAACATTCAAAAAATTCAAATCCATCCATGAACATACATATTCATTTAATCTCAATCTATTCAAGATAGAGCCTGAGAACATTGAACCTCGCTCTGATACCAGTTGTAGGGTTTGAGTCTACGACGGGCAATATTAATTGCCATTAATTAAACACTTGCCAAGGATCGTTCTTAGGATACCAGGAATAAATTTCAATTAAACAAACCATGCGAAAGCCTATGCATGCTCCTACAAAATAAATTGCATAGGATGGATATAGAATTATACCTTGTTTCACCGTTTGATCCACAGGACAGATCGGAGAATGATAACGGTGAAAACCTATTCAGATCTGAAGCGGAATATGGAACTTTTGAATCTCTTCTCTTGTTCCTACAGATCTGATCTTCTGATCTGTATCCCTTGCTCCTTGGAAATCTGGTGAGGATTATTCTACCAAGTTAGATCCGAGCTCCGGAGAAGTCGATCAATCTCCTCCCTCGTAGATCCAGCCGTCGCCCCTCTCTCTCTGTCTGTTCTGAAACCCTAGTTTCTGAACTGACGGCTACTGAAAAGTGTGCACACCAAATTGTGTTGATCCAATAGAGAGGGGGGTATTTATAGTGTTAGGGTTTATGAAACCCTAACCCTAATGGGCTGAGAGCAGTTAATGGGCCAGACCAGGGATCAGATGCAAATAATAAAGTGGGCCCTCTTTTATTAATTAATTCTTTCATGTCCAACCCAGAACATTTAATTAATTAATAAAGTATTGTTTTAACCTTCACCACGGTAACAATACTGACTCGCCCCTTTATTACCACGTTATTAGGAACGGGTTGCACCAAACTAACTTGATCCACATATTTAAGGTTTCAGACATTCATTAATTAATTTGGCTTATGACAATCAGCCACAATTAATTAATTTCTTATTTCCTGAATAACACCACTCACCTTTTATCACTTATGCCTGAATTAAATAATTCAACCTGCAGGGTTTAGCATAATGAACCTTTGTGAGCTCATCAGGGAATGTCACCATCCTGAACGGATATGTTACCATACATCCAGACTAAGCAGACCCCACACAAATTGCCAACACCCAAAATACGGGCATAAGGGTACATGTAAGACCCGCCACCATGGTAAATCAAAGTGCAGTCAATCTGTGTGTGCCCCTTATCCTTCAGTACGATTTAAGATCACAGAGAGTATGTTAGGGATCTGGCTCGTTCATATGTCAATGAGAACGGTGCATCCCACTGTTGATCCCATCAATACATAAATATGTACCGACACATCAAGTAGCCAGGATAAGCCCACTTATGAACTGATGTGCCGCAGCTTAAACCGACAGCCTATCCAGGGACCGTCTCAGCTGTGATACTGTTTATATCTCGCTAGGTCAAACGAGCCATATGATCCTGCTGTGGTCACACCACATGGCCATCCCTATCGGCGAGATAATAGGATATTATAGTTCGTCGTATGATTGTTCTATCAGACAGCGAGCATTGTTGTGGATACATACATGAATACCAGTGTACGAAACACTTAATCATATATGCTTTCAGTATACAATCCCAACAAATGAACCCTCACATGAAGGAGCTAGTTGATGCATCTGCCGGAGGAATACTGATGAAGAAGAGCGGTGCAGAGAGTATGAGGTTGCTGGCTGATATGGCGCTGAATAGCCACCAATGGCCAACTGATAGGCAGCTACCAGTCAAAGCAGTCGAGACAAAGCCAGAATTTGACGTGGTCGCTGAGGTGAAAAAGCTCCGGGAGGAGATTGGAAAATTGGGCACAACACAAGCTGCATCTGTTGCAGAGCCAAGCAAGGCCATAGTACCCGTGGAGGCTGACTACATCAACAGGGGCGCAAGCAGTTCGTCTGGAACTGCCGGAACAGAGGTGAATTACATTGGCGGTGGTTATCACAATAACTACCGAGGCAATCAAGGGTACCAGTACAACCATGGGCGATCTCACCCTGGTTTTTCATATGCTAACCCTTCTGCTGCAGAACACCCTCCGCCTGGTTTTGATGCAGGTACTGGAGGAGAGATCGTTGAAAGAAAGAAATCCGTGCTAGAGGAGACGCTCGAGAAATTTATCAAGAGCTCGGATAACCGGTTTGGGAAAGTAGAAACCGAGGTGAAGGGGATGGCCGACCACATGCAGCTGATGACAAAACACCTTCAGATGATGGACACGCAATTGAGCCAGATTGCCACCACACTCGGCAACCAACACAAGCCTGGAAAGCTTCCGAGCACAACGGAGATGAACCCAAAGGCCCAAAAAGACTGCAAGGCCATTACTCTGAGATCTGGGACGAGCTACGAGGGTCCCGAGATGGCCGTAAAGGATTCTGGAGATGAACAGGAGCAAGGCTGTGCAGGAGACGTATCTACGTCGATCGACAGACCATCCACGTCGATCAACGCAGATGAGAGAAGCCCGTCGATCGACGCTCCCTTGAGTCGATCGACGAAGAAGTCTACCCTAGGGTCGAAGCTACATCATTCTGAAGATAAACTCCCTCCTTTGCCTTTCCCACAGAGGTTTGCGAAGCAGAGAGAGGACGAGAAGTTCTCCAGATTTGTGGAGAATCTGAAGAAGGTCAGCATCAACATTCCGCTGATCGAAGCACTAAAGGAGATCCCGGGGTACATGAAATACCTCCGGAAACTGATGAGTGGGAAGAAGCATTTCATGGAGAACGAGATGGTGAAGATCCACGAGCAGTGCAGCCTGCTACTTCAAAAGCAGGTGCCCATCAAGAGAAGCGATCCTGGATGCTTCTCTATTCCGGTTGAGATTGGGGGACGCACGTTCGAGAGAGTACTTTGTGATACTGGGGCCAGTATCAACCTGATGTCGTACTCCATTTACAAGCGTCTCAACATCGGAGAGATGAGGCCCACAACGATCTCCCTGCAGATGGCGGACCGGTCTGTGTCCCGCCTGAAAGGTATACTAGAGGATGTGCTCATTCGCGTGGGCCATCTCATTTTTCCTGCAGATTTTGTGGTGCACGAGATGAAGGAGGACGAGAATATACCCATGATCTTAGGGTGTGAGTTTCTCGACACTAGTGCTGCTCTCATTAACTGTCGAGGGGGCGAGATCACACTCCGAGCAAACGACGAGAAGATCACCTTTGTGATCGACAAGAACAAGAAGATGACGGAGTGCAATCGAATCTCCACTACTGACGAAGGAGATGAATCTGAAGAGGAAGAAGCCGCTGCCATTGAGTGGGAGCGAGAAAACGAAAGGGTAGCAGTGTCAACTGCGCCACCTTTTTCTGAGCTCACCACCATTATCAAAGACCGGAAAGTCTACATGGTGGATGCCAAAGGTCGGCGAGTCTGGACCCGACCTCCGTGGCAGTGATTTGAGGTATCGTCGAGCTGCGACGTTAAATCAAGCACTTGTTGGGAGGTAACCCAACCCTTTCCGTAATTTCTTTTTAATTTTCATTTTTTTATTTATTTCGAATTTCCATTATTTTCCATTAACAGTATTTTTTATAGTTGATTAAAAAAAAAATTTGAATTCGACTCGACGTCGATCGACGCCGAGCAGCTGGCTGATTGGAAACACTTGACCCAAGGAGAGGGTCGCAAGAAGGCTTCACGTTAATCGACGCGAAGTGCCAGCAGTAATTATTCCACACCGCACAATGTTCGAAGACTCCGGGGGATAAAAAGTGGATGTCTGAGATCCACTACCAGGTATCGTTCCCTCTTTTGTCTGATTTTCAAACTTATTCCACTCTTCGAGTTGGAAATAAGTTTGGGGGGATGTGGACAAGAGATGGAACATTCTATCTTTTATTTATTCTGCTTTCCGTATTTAAATTTTTGCCTTAAATTTCCGTATTTAAATTTTGCCTTAATTTTTAAGTTTATTCTATTTTGTGGGGAAAATTTTTGAGTTTTCAAATAACCCGAATGAGATTGTGAGAGTTGAATTGATTGAGGGTTGAGTTGAATTGATTGTGATTGTGGTTAGATGCCTATGAATGTAGAATACCGCATGATAGGATTGATTTGACACTTGTGCTTGCATGATGATTGAGCTGATTTGAAATTGACTGCGGAAGAAAATTTTTGAACCCTTGTGTGAGAATTTTGAGCCTTTATTTCGTTTGATGTGAGATTCACATGTGTGTTTTTATTTCTCTAGAACTTGCCTATTTTCTGTGTTGAGGCTACATAGTGTGCACGAGTTTAGAAAATGATCTTAGGCCATCTTTGATAGCCCAATTCCCTAAACACTGTCCCTTCACATTGAATTGTCCCTAGTTAGCCACTTTTGAGCCTATACAAAATTTTTCTTTCCTTGTCTATGAGATTAAGAAGAAGTATTGATTTTGCTCATGTCTTGAGTTGTGGTATATGTGGGTGGAATGATTGTGATATGGAGATAAGAAAATATAAATTAGTGGTGACAAGATGTGTGAAAAAGAAGCTCAAAGCAAAAATAATTAGAATTCTCATAAGCTCTCTGAAAAGAAAAGAATACAAAATAATGTAAAGAGCATAAGAGATTCAAAATGAGCTAGAAAAAAAAAAGAGGTTGTGTATTTGTTGATATATTTGAGGAGAAGGGTGAATGTATTTAGATGGTGGTTTGGATTGATTGAGGAAGTACAACTTGATTGATTTTAGTCACTTGGCCATATTTTCCTACCCCTCACAAAAGCCTACGTTACAACCTAATGAAAGTCCTTTTTGATTCTAGACTTGTGTACACATTCTAGCAGTGGAGATATTAGAAAATTTGCAAGCCTATGGTAGAAATTTCTTCATACATGTTGTTGAGTGCTTTCATCTATTCCTTAAACACTTGAGAGTTGAGCGATACACTTCCCGCGAGTTCTTCCAATGTTGATGAATTTTCTGTCTCTTTCAAATTGCTTGTGTATAGTGAATTTTTGATTCTTGACTGTGATGAATCTTGTGAGGCATTGCACTTTAATCGCATGATCTTTTGATTTCTTTCTTACCTATTGATTGAGGACAATCAAACGTTCAAGTTTGGGGGGTTTGATAAGCTCATTATTGTACTCACTTATCTATATTATTTTCTATTATTTTATGTAGTTCTATTGAGTTTATATATATATTATGTGCATGAGTCTATACTAGGTGGTATTATGCGCGTTTTGGTGTTTTTGCAGGTTTTAGGCCAAATTCAATGGAAACCTATTCCAAGAGCAGCAGACAGTCACAACTTATTCCACCATTGGAATCTGAGCTAATGGAGCATATAATTTGAAAGATCTTTGAGTTAGCTTTCCAACGCAACTGGAATCGGGTCAATCGGAGTTCGGAAGAGAAAGTTATGGCCAAAACCGTGAGACCGCGCAGGAGGGGCGAGAAGCTGCGTCGACAGACGCCAATCAGAAGCGATCGACGGAGACCAGAAACCCACGTCGATCGACGTGGATCAGAAGCGGTCGATGCGAGCATGTTTTCTGGAGCAAAAATCTGATAAAATTCGGATTTATTCATATCTTTAGCCCTAGGTTTGATAGGATACACATCCACCACTATAAATAGCCTACTAAACTCGATTTTTGAGTATTCCCAATCATATTTTCGCTTTACAATTTGGTTTTGAGAGTTTGGAGACTTGGGAAACACGAAACCCTTTATTTTTCTTGTAAGTTCTTTTATGTTTACGCAATTTAATATGTTTTCTTTTGGATTTCTATCTGCGATGAGTGGCTAGAAACCCTAGCGGGTTCTAGGGTTTGAACATTATTATGGATGCATGTCAGGATTAATTAATTAGGTTCATGATTCCTGTGTTTATTTTCAATTCTAGATTAATTCAAGGACCGAGAGGTGACGATTGATTTAGATGTCTAGCTATTGATAGAAGGACCGAGAGGTGAATATTGATAGTGGGAATAGGAATACATGATACGATCTACACTATCCAAACAGATGTACTAGATGTAGGAATTGAACTGATTTGCTTATCGGATTGACTAGTTTGGTGTACTTTGAGACCGAGCGGAGATGAGTCACTAATTAGTAATCTAGGTTATATTTGCCAAACAAGGAAATATAGCATTGTTGCAGTATTCCACCTGTTAAATTAATTGATTCCTACATGTTATCCATAATAAGAGTTCTTTCCTAGAATATGTGCTCCTTTAAATTTGATTTCAAAACTTCTTTAATTTTCAAGTATTGTTATCTTTACTTTTATAAAACCCTGATTTTGAATTCCTCAAACAATGAATTTTAGAACCATAGCTAGTACATAGGATAATTTCCCCATACAATTCCCCTGGATCGATAACCTTAGGGCTTACAAATTTATTTGCCGCTGTTATTATAATTAATCTGTTAGAAATAGCAGTGATCAGGGGTCAAAGATACGAAAGACAAAATAATGATAACAACCACCTTATACTCCCGGTGTGAAAGGTAGGACTAAGAATCGATGGCCTAAGATCATTTTCTAGTTACACACTCATGCCAATAGATAGAGAACGAATGCAAGTTCTAGATCTCGTACTCTCAATCTTGCCACTCACAAACAATATAGATATGACAATATCATGGCTCAAACCTCACAGCTTTTTGTCAAGTTCTATGCATTAACCACACACAAAACTCGGCAATTCAAAAGTTAAACTTAAGACATGCTTCGACAACTAGATTCCGCCCTATCATTGATTGAGATAAACATCCAACTTCACCAAGTAAATCATGATTCAAACCTCAAGTCTAGTTTGGGTTCATCACACACACACAAGCACACAACATCCTAATTAACAATCTACATGCCATAAACAATTAAATTCAAAGCTAAATGGTAGGAGAAACGATAGAAAGCGTTACCCATCGGTAGACACGATCACACCGCTCTCTAAGACCTTATTTGTACCTACTAGATCAACACAAACACCACCAAACACTTGAGCATAAAACAAACCAATAAAGCTCTCATATCCACCAAACTATCCACAAACCAAATATCAACAATGATAAGATCATATCCAATAGTTCCACCATTCAAACCAAACCAATAATCCAAACCACAAACCATGCATAATAGGAAGTATTCAATCATGCCAACTCATTAATGATTCTCTCCACAATCATAATCAAACAATCCTCAACCATATTCACTTCCAAACCTCTTTCCCCCATCATTCCACTATCCAAAATCTATAAAAATAATTCATTTTTCCACTAGCTCCGCCAAACATACCATCAAAAGCAACGTTCAACAAATAAATCCATTCAACAAACTCAAACCCATGAAAATATCCATACATATTATCAAGATGAGCATGATCCAAAACATTCATCCAAGGTAGAATATCAATATAGGTACAACCAAATCGAATCATATCCAATAAAGGGACAATATACAACAACCTAAACTAATTGCAAGATAAAGGATAGGAGATGGAAAAGAATAAACCGAGGCACCGGCTGCCGGCACATCCCCCCAAACTTAGTCAAGTGAGACTAAGTTTGCAAAACGGTGGACGGTGCATCACCACTCCTCTCGATCTTGTAATTCCTTCCTACAAACACAAAACCAAACAAACTAGACATTTATTCAAAATCAAAGCAACTAAAAACAATTAAACAAAAGACAGAAAATTGGTTGGGTTGCCTCCCAACAAGCGCTTCCTTAACGACGGTAGCTAGACGACCTTACCACATCACCCATTATAAAAAACCGTGTGGGTTTTTAATACACCTTTCTCCCTTAATTTGCATTTAATTGGGAGCAATTTGTCCAAGGCAATTTTTCTTTCACCCCTTTCATCTCTCCAAGGAGGGTTGCATGTCTTGACAAACTCGACTATGAAAGGTGGTGATTCCTTCTTTGATTTGATCTCTAAGGCATCATCCAATTTAATCCAAAGTATATAAGTCTCAACTTGTCCCCCATTTGGATCAATCTTCAACTTCTCATCACCTCCTTTTTTGATCAAATCATCCATTTCATACACTTTGTCTCCTAGGATCACCTCCTTTTCCACATTGTCTATCAATCTTGAAGGAAATGTAGGTGCCACATCTCCACATGGACTTTCCGCTAAAATTTCCACCTCATTTTTCTCTTCATAAAGTTGTACCAAGGTCGGAACATCTTGCATCTCCTCAATTGAAGGTTTCTCAAGAGCAACACTCTTCTCACATTCAATGACTTGCAACTCCACCTTGGTGCCTTCATCCTCTTCATCTTCTTGGAGTAAAGCTTCTCTTTCCTTCTTTGATTCCTTTTCTTGAATCTCCACTATTTCCATCTCTTGAAATCTTACTTCCTTAAGTACCATTACCTTATCCTCATATTCATCTTCCAAAATTTCATATTCTTGCACTCGAGGTTCCTCACTCACCTTCTTCAAGATATCGGATAGTTGCGCTCTTAACTCCAAAAGCCCTTCCTCAAGCTTATCCGGTTTCCTCTCCAAAACTTCACGAGATGATCTCTCTTCTCTAACTCTTTCATGATCACGGCTACCCCATTCATCACAATGAACTCTTGTTATGGATGGATTCCATGTATAATTCTCATAACGTCTACATGGAGAGTAGCCATTAGATGGGGAGTAGTTCATGTAGTTCCGGAGGTCACAATTCCGCCATTTATCTCTATAGCTTTCATTACTACACTCCTCTTCTTCATATCCCCAATTCGGCTTCACCTTCCAATCATGTCTCCTCTCTTCCATCCATGGGTAGCTCTCTTCAAATACCAACCGGATTGGCTTCCTCGGTCGTTGCCTCTCCAACATCTTTGCTCTCATCTCATCCAATTCCCTTTGGAGATTGTTAAGCCTCTCTGAGTGAGTTCCTCGATGATTCTCCATTTGACACCTACAACAATCCAACAACTCAAAGTAACACAACAAAAACAAATTTTAAACAACAAATTATTCACACAAACAAAAACACAAACACCTAGCCTACAAGCTTCACTTTTCCCCCAATATCTAGCAACCTACTAAATGAAGTCCCTGGCAACGGCGCCAAAACTTGATGCGGCTAAAAGTTCAATCAAATTAAACTCCTAGCTACACAAGAATAAAATTTGTCATATCCAGGTCCTTCTTTCGTTCGCCCGCTAGATTACCGAGATACTATAGCAAAGTTTTATAGCTAGGCAAAATAGAATCTTTGAGTAGTTTCTATCAACTAGGCAATCAATTTCAATCCATGCTAACATCATATAACAAACAATCAATTAAACCAACAATCAACATTCAATCAATTCTCTCCACAAATCGGTAAACCAAGACAAGCAAATACTCAAATTAGGTAGATAGGATGTTGAAATGAACGTAGATGCAATCCAATTAGGTTAATCATTGATGTAAACACATTTTAATCCCTAGGAGATTGAGCAATCGACCCTACACTCGTTAACCCCTTGTCACGGCGAGCTAACTGTTGATGATGCTAAGACTTGCAAACAGCTACGTTATTAAGCCCTAGACCACTCCAAATAGAACGTCAATTATTGCCCTACGACCTAGCGCCGCACATGGATTGGAACTAAAATTGTATAAATCTACACTATTCACGACGATTCTGCCCGCGTGTTGGCTGCAGCGTTCACGTCAACTACCTCCTAAGTTGGCTATTACCTACACCTAAGAGGTAAGAAACAAGTTCTAGTGCAATTCAAGCTCTCAAAGGAAAGTAAACAAACAATTATCAAACCTAATCTTCATGCATCCTTATTCAAATCAACATCTAAACTGAATTAGAACATCATACCTCTCAATTGTAACAATACAAAGTTGAAATCAAATAAATCCATTACAATTGATAAGTAGAAAATGGAATCTTCCCTAATTGGATTTGTTTGTCTTGATCTCCCCCCTTGGATCTTCAATTCTTCTCCAAGGATTGATGAATTAGCTCCTTGATACCCTTGGTGGAGGTTTGGAAGGGATGGAAATGGAAATCAAAGAGAGAATTTAGGTAATTTCCCTTTGGATCCTACAAAAACTAACATAATAACCATTTTTTCCCCATTTATAATGAGCTAACAGGGCCTCGGATCGCCCGAGCCAAAGCTGGCTCGCCCGGGCGAGCTCAAAACTTAAAAATCGCCAAAACCGCTCTGGCTCGCCCGAGCCAAGGGTGGCTCGGCCGAGCCACCTATCTGAAGCTTGGCTCGACCGAGCCAAAGGTGGCTCGACCGAGCCACCTCTCTGAAGCCCTCAAACATCATTTTTTCTCCGCTCGGTCGATCTTGCTTCCCTTTGACTCTTAGCTCGGGCGATTTTCATCCAAAATGCATCCAAAAATGTTGTTTTATGCTCAAAAAACAACCTACACCATTCCAAACACAAAAACACGAAAACACAACCAAAGAACAACAAAATCATATGATATGAGAGTAAAATGGCCACAAACATGCACGCTCACACATCGAAAAATAAGTCATTTTACACACATATTAGAATGCCACGTCATAGACAAGGTGACTCACAAGACCATCATCAGAGAACATGTTTCCTAGCGCACAGTTCCTCAGAAGGAGTAAACTAGTTGTGGCACAAAAGATTAAGTCATTTGAATTTCAATTCAATCAGACATCTGGCAAAACATAATTTGGTTGATGGATTGCCACAGAAGAAGTTCCAGAAAGAAGGAGTCTATAAAGCTTGTCAGCTGGGTAAACAAACAGGAGCCTGATTCAAGAACAGGCCAATTACAACAAGCACATAACGAATCTTAGAACTGATCCACATGGATATGTTTAGTCCAGTTACTCCACCCAAAATCGGAAGAAGAAAGTACACATTGGTAGTTGTTGATGACTATGTTGGAATTGTATACATAAAAGCATTATGATTGGTATATTGGGAAACGTTATGTTTGATATACTGGTAATCATTAATGACTTGCAATAAACAACTCCTATCTGAATTAACAATCATACGATGCGAACAAACACATCCGGTTATCTCGTCGATAGGGAGATCATACGGTGTGTAAGAGATCACAGAAGATCATATAGATCGTTCGACCTAGCGAGATATAAACAGTTATCACAGCTGAGACAGTTTCTGGTTTGGCTGTCGGTTTAAGCTGCGGCACACAAGTCCATAAGTGGTTTATCTTGACTGCTTTGTGTGACCGGTACATCTCAATGTATTGATAGGATCAACAGTGAGATGAATCATTCTACTTGACATATGAATGAGTAAAGATCTCGGTAACTTGGTCGGATCTAAAGTCTATTGAAAGCTGAGGGGCACACATGGGTTGACTGTCACTTTGACTTGCTATGGTGGAGAGTCTTACATGTACTCGTATATCTGCATCTTAGGTGATGGCAGCTTGTGTGGGGCTTCCTCAGGCTGGATTTAGATAACCATATTCGTTTCAGGATGGTGACATTCCCTGGGAAGCTCACGAGGTTTGTTATGCTAAGTCCTGCAGGCTGAATCATTGATTCAAGCATAAGCGA
>JAPKLW010006580.1:5872-17058 GCA_026898455.1 Plectranthus barbatus
TAACTTGTCACTACTCTATAAAAAATCATTAAAAAATTAAGTGATCAGCGCGTGTCTCCCTTCCAAATTTCTCCTGTTAGTTGGTGTCACCTTGTAGGTATTTTTTTATGTTCTTCGATCTTGGGCTAGGTCTTCCCAGTCTTAGGGAGTGGCATCACATTTACCTTCTTAATTGCTTTGACAACTGGTACTACTATATCACTAAGTGGTCGGGGCTAGGTCTCCTTTAGTTTAAGGTGCCCCTAGGAATTCTTCTAGGTGGCCACACAAGTTTTTTTTCTTTGAAATGGATCCGATCACTCCTAAATTCATCACGTGTGGTGGCAGAGCTACGAGTAGGTGTCTTCTTTTTTATGTTTTGTGCGCCTGTTCTGCCTTTCAATTTTGTTTGCTAACTGTGTGGTTTTCCTTTGTTGTAGAGGTGCCCAGAACCGAGTTGACCCTTGAGGAGATTGTGAGGCTTGACTTTGCCTATCTGGAGGGAGAGAGGATCTGGGACTTGGTCCACGGAGGTCGCAGTGTCAATGCGGACTCTATCCGGTACCACAACGGGAGTGTGGTTGAGCTCCCAGTCGACTACAAGTGCGAGATCATAGATCCTGCTGCTATCACCGAGATGATTGCCAGGAAGAAGAGGGCTTGTGAGGAGTCCCTGAAGGTGCAGGAGGACGCCCCCTCTAGCAAGAAGGTTGTTGGTACCTCCTCTGCTCCACCTGCCAAAGAGTTGTACGATCATTAGGAAACGTGGAAGCATCCTACCTCGCACCACTCTTCTAGGAGCAAGGACAACCCGTCTTCTCGAAAAATGGATTCCTCAGATCATGGGTTGGTGGAGGAGATGTTTGGAGGTCGTCGACTGTCTCGTAGGCTGCAATCTAAGGAGAGGTCTGGCTCTGGGATCGGCAAGGTGGCAGGTACCCCAGAGTCGCATGGCAGAGCGATGGTTCCATTCCCCCGCCGTATCCTCCCTCCATCCATGAGGCTCGGGTGGAGACTTTCTGTGGCAAGGTCAAGAGGCTGCTACTGAAGTCTGCTCCTCTTGTGGAGGGAGATGCCGACCTCGCTCACCGCGTACTTGATATCGACAAGAGGTTCCTTACCGTAAGTCTCTATTCTTCTTTCGTACTCTTGTTCTGAAGTCGTGGTTTGATCGCGTTTCATGTTACTGCAGGATACCATGGACGTGATTGCTCTGCACAAGGATCTAGTCGTCAAAGTTGACACTTTGGACTCTGAGCTGAGGCAGGCGAGGTCAGATCTTGTGGCTGAGAAGGGGAATCGCTTGGACCTGATGAAGAGGGTGCAGGTGCTGGAGGGTGAGCTATGCAAGACCGAGGCTGCTCTGAGAAAGTCTAAAGGGAGGTCGTCGCGCTGGAGTGAAAGGTAGCTAACCTTAAAAAGGATGCCGAGTTATCCTCCGAGTTATCCTCTAAGAGGGCTTAGGAGGCCGTCTCCTTGAAGTCGAGGCTCCAGGCACAGCATGACAGCTACGAGAAAGAGGTCGTGGCGTACGAAGAGAAGGTCGCCCATATGAAAGAGGGGGAAGGGCTCGCCTATGAGAAGGTCGTGGTCCATCCTGACTTTAAGGAGATTCTTGACCTGTACTTCGTCTTTCTCTCGCTTCCTTGAGTCCCGTTCAGATTTTCTAACTTCTTTCCTTGTTTCCTTAGTTGATGGTTGAAGAGGTAATGTGTATGGCCGAATCTAAGCTTGCCTCCCGTGCTGCTCAACAGGTGCCTCCCATGGTGCAAGAAGCCCCTGCCCGCCAGCCTCCATCTGCCCAGGAGGTGGCGGGTCCCCAGTAGGTCGATGCTATCCTGGGTGGTCAAAAGAAGGTCATTCATCAGGTGCAGCTGCACGTGGGTGATGGCTTCATCTTGGGCCCTGGTGATCAGCCTCCCACCATTCCTCTGAAGAGCCCTACTGAGTCCTCCCCCGCCGACTAGACCTCGAAGCCTCCTGCCTCCACCTCTGTTGCTACCACTGGTCCTTCTGAGCCTGCTGACTCTTCCACTGACCCTTCTATAATCCTGCCTTGATCAACACTTCATTTTTTCTGCACGAACAATTTAAAATTTTGCATGGATATTTTTACTTCCTTTTGCTCGAACAATTTTATATTTCCGCACAGTTTTTTGTTTTTGAGATGCAAGTTTGCAGCTCTTTTTTGAATGGTTAGTGTGTGGCACTTTTATAACTCGTGCCTTCTTCGCTTTATTTGATTATATCTCCTGCATGCCTAACAGATGAGTGTGAGGGTGAGCATCGCCCATCCGATGCTCAAGTCAGTAATCGCAATGTTGAAAATAAATCGAATTTGAATTGCGAAATGTGAGACATCGATTTGACGAGTAAAGGGTATAGAGAAAGCATATCTGAATCAACATATCTAGTGTTGTATGTAGATACGACTTTGCTACCGGGCATGTTCGTACCTTCATAAATCAAATACGTTAGTGTAAGGCATCGCCCCTCCGACGCTCAAGTTAGTATGTGTCCAAAATCGAGTAAGTGACTTAACATAATAATACAAAAATTGACAAGTAAGAGGTTGAGCTAGGAAAGGCATATCTAGAGTGCCAAGGTTTGAGTTGGCACTTATTGGTAGTACTTTTTAAGGTGTTTTATGTTCCAGCTATCACTACAACAAATAAGCTAATAGACGACGCAATGTAGACAACGTGAATTTCATTCGTGTTGTCTATATTCTAATAGACAATGCGGAAGCGTAAGTGTGTCGTCTATTTTATGGGCGCTGATAGACGACGCGGTGGAATGCGTCGTCTATATGGGTATAGACGACGTGAATATTTTCCGTCTTCTATACCCATATAGACGACGCGTTCCACCGCGTCGTCTTTGTTATTGTGTTTTCCTAAGCTATAAATAATATGTTCAGCTGGATGATGCTTATTTTCGCGTCGTGTATATGGAAATAGACGACGCGATAATACAGCACCGTCTATTTCCATATACACTACGCGAAAATAAGTGTCGTCTATATTATTTCACTATTTTTTTTTGAGCAAAACCACTCCTTAAGTAAATAGGATTTTTTTTAAGGGGAAGTAAATAGGAATTTAAAATTACGCTTTCCAATTGCAGAAAATTAAGTAAATAGGATTTTTTTTTTTTCAAATCCAACTTGCAAAATCGCACAAATCTTAATTGAAAATCGAAATCGCACAACTTGCAGAAAATTAAGTAAATACAGAAGCCGCAGCCCTCTTCGCTTAACCTACACAAAATAAGCGTTGTTTGCCCCTGCCGTCGACTGCCCCTTCCATCCCTTCCGTTGACTGCGCCTTCGTCCCTGTCGCTTAACCTACTAAAAATTAGCGCCGCTTGCCGGACGAAGCCTTCAACCCTGCCGTCGACTGCCCCTTCCATCCCTTCCGTCGACTTTGCCGACTGCGCCTTCGTCTCTATCGGAGTGCCGCCATCGACGCCTCTCATTGCCGTCAGACTGTGCCTCTCATTGCCGCCGACTGCGCCTTCATCCCTGCCGGAGTGCCGCCGTCATCGACGCCTCTCATTGGCGCCGGACTGTGCCTCTCATTGTCGCTGGACAACACAGGCAATCATTTATATTGACCATAAGGTGACCTAAATTGAACTTCAGAATAGATGTAAAAAGTCTGCTGTCTTTGAAGTTTATATTGCCCCTAATCTTCTGGTTTTGAACAGTATAAAAGCGAATGCTCAATTGTTCACCTTGAGGTCATGGACCAATAGATTGTAGTAAGTTTTTGTGGTTTTGACAACAAATATGCATTGTCTGCATTACCATAAATCTTTCGGCAATACAGCACAAAGAATTATTCAGTAATGGGTATCCTCCTCTGTATAAATTTTGTGAGAATCTTTGCTTGCAATTATACTCGGAATGTAGGGGGTAGCGCCCAGTGAGCCCTTTTAAACTCTTGCTTGACTTTAGTATTAGTGCATACATATTGTTACAGGACAAGTATAGTGACAAATCTACAGCTTCTTTGTTTCCGACACTGGAGGAAATAATTTTGCTGTTTAAGAACTATTGTGAACTTGTGCAAGATTTGGTGTACTTTGACTATCTTCACTTGTACCACATGAAAATATTTGAGTTCATCATAATCATGTGCTGAGGTTAGAGATTGTCTTTGACCTATTTATAAGAACACAATTATCATTTATTTGACAGAGGATTTGCCAAATATTTGCTTCTTCAACCTTTTAATGCCTTCAGTGTGTATTTTCAGACAATCAAGGAGGTTGGAGATGCTCACCCTTCACTGTGTTGTACATTTTATAGTCAGTTTAAATTTCATTCAATGTCATCCCTGCTTTCAATGTTTACTAAAAATTCTGTTTATCTTTATTTTCGCAGGGAATTCAATTTATTGTTGATGACTCTGGAGGATTCTCTGGTGTAGCGGGGGAGTTTTTAGAAAATATTGCTGATGATTACCCAAGCATCCCAGTGCTACTGTACTCTATTCGTAGTCCTGACTTGTCCCTGGGTCCCAGCAATCGCAAGTTGACAATAACCCGTAGACTTCATGATGCAGTTTCATTTTCAAAGCAGTCAGCTCTTTGTAAATTGTACCAGTTGGTTTGCCGTCCCTCGGTACAAGTAAGCATGCAATCATCTTCAGAGGCTTGTCTTCATCGTTTTGCTTATTGTTTTTATCAAATTGTAGTTAGTGTTTGCGGATTGAAGAATAATGGCGTAAGAAACTCAAGTAAACCTTACTAATGTGACATAAAAAACTTCAGTTGAGATGACAACTATTTGCACTAAGAATCATGGTTGCACTGTATTATAGTTGTGTTAAATATGTATATCTATTTCATTCATCTATAAAACTGTAACTTGTGTCATATGAATAATTCTATGTGTTCATTCACAATTAGAAGGTTACACAGCCTATCTGGATTCTCTTATTCCTTGATCTTCACTGACTAAAACAGCATGAAACTTGAAATTGACAACATTTGCCATAAGAATCCATTTCATGAACTGTCCAAGATACTCAAGAAACACTAACCCTTTGAAAAAAAAATAAAAATACTTGACATTCTTGTATATTTCTTTCTATCTAGTCTTGTCGGTATGAACAACTAAACACTTGTCGGCGACATTGCTGAGAAGCTTGATTGGTGGACTATAAGATAACTGCAGATGAAATTATTTCCCTTTTCAAAGACAAACGCCATTTTGCTAAGTGGAGAAAATCTATGGACATGTAAGTTCATTTTAATTCAAGAAGTAGATAAATATATTTGTTTTCACTTTTTTATTTTCATATAATGTCAGAGCTATGAAAATATTCAACACTTCAATTGGAAAAAGAGGGAGATCAAACATTTCCTGGGAAGTCCTCAAGGTATGTGTATCTCACTAGAGAATTTCAAAGCTGTATATTAAAACATTAATTGTCTCTCAAATGTCATACAGTGTCCACAACAGCCTGATGGAAAACAATGTGGCTTTTATGTGATGCGTTATATGAAAGATATCAGTGACGGCATTCGTGAATCTATTCCATTGACAGATATGGTAATTTAAATATATTAATTTATTACAAAATCTTATTTCAACTCCAACTCAATAACATATTAACTTATAACTACTTATTGTCTTTGTGCTTATATTTTTAATAGTTTAATGAAGAAAGTTATCACACAAGTGAAATCAATGAAGTTCGTACAGAATGGTGTGATATTCTCCGAACTTATATGAAGTGAGGTATGCTGGTATGTTTGATTTATCGTTTAATCTTATTATTCGCCAGTGTGGGGGTTGCGTTATCATTTTTATTTCCTCATTTATAGATATGTTTTGCCCTTGTGGGGGCTGTGTGACTTGTATAAATGTGAGCTTTTGTGTTTTTTTGAAATGATTGTTGAGGTGATTCTTGATTTTGATTTTGTTTAATCGATGAGTTATTGATATATGCTTGTTGCTTTTTCTTATGCTTTTATGAAACTTCTTGCTTAGCTACTTGCAATCCAGTATTTTGAATTTAAAGTAAATGATTCTTGAAGGTGCCTCTGCTACTTTAAGTGATGCTATTGGGGTCTCACTTTAACTTATGGCTTCAGTCATGGTATACTGGATTATTTAATTAGTTTTGATTTCTTGTTCTTCTCTCTCCAACTATGGTGATTATCATGTTTAGGACTAATGTTTCCAATTGTCTTATAAACAATGATTCAAACATTGTTGAATATTCTCTTTAATTTCAAAAATTGTTGAATATTATCTTATACTGTCTTATAAGCCATGATCCAAAATATTTTCTTTAATTTCAAACATGAGGTAGTGAATGAATGAATTAAATATTGCTGATGTGCCTCTTTATTTTACCCTAAGCTGATGTGCCTCTTTATCTCAATGACAACTTTTTCTTTATGATTTTTTCTGTCGTAGTATGGTGCATCATTTTCTTTCAGATTTATGGCTATAGATTATATAATTTTTTGAAAGACAAACATGGTATGAAAGAGTGCATTGCATTTACTGTTATTAGTAGCTAGCACGACTTATCACGGTGTTTCATCATAACATGGATTTGAATCTCTTTTTTTTTTTCTTTTATGTTCCAGGCATTTTTCTTATTGGCACGACTGCTAAATCTGTCCAGAAATTTCCTGACTAGTTTATGAGTTGGAGAATGGAAGCCTGAAAGATCATATCCTATGCAAAAGATGCAGACCTCCCCTTCTTTGGCCTGTTCGATTTCGGATATAGCATTCGAGGTGGCTTGTGGTGACTGAGCCCTGTAGTGAATCTGAAGGCTGAAACTTACATACACATTGAAAGAAATTTTATGCCACCAACATATGTTTGTTTTTTTGAATTCTTTATTTTGTTTACTGATTGTAATTTGAGTTTTTGAATTTAATTGATATATAAGCATTATATTTGTTGCTCACTCTCAGAATGGTTTGGCATTATGTGATAGTTAAAGAGGCATGAATAATCAGGGTTAACAGGAAAAAAAAATGCAATAGATGGAAAAATATAATAATAAAATAAACGACGCGAATAAATCCATCGTCTATAAAACTATAGAAGACGTGAGAATTCGCGTCGTTTATATGTACACAGACGATGCAAAAAATAGCGTCATCTATAACTTCTACACATATATAAACAACGCACAAAATCGCGTCGTGTGTATGCACACAGACGACGCAAAATTTGCATCGTCTATTATGTTATAGACGACGCGAATTGTGCGTCATCTATGTGCATATACACGACGCAATTTTTGCATCGTCTATTAGCATCTCAGCATAGATGACATGTTAATACACGACGCAAAGTTTGGCAATAGACGACGCAAAATTTGCGTTGTCTATATTATTATTTGTTGTAGTGTATTCGAGATTTCTCTTCCATCCAATAATGTCAAGTTGTAGGCTCCTCATCCGACCACCTTGGAAATAAGGTAGAGACCTTCCCAAGTAGGTGCAAGCTTCCCTGTATTGAGCTCCTTCGTGTTCTGAAACACCCTGCGTAGTACTAAACCCCCTTCCCTGAATGTCCTTAACTTCAATTTATTGTTGAAGAACCTTTCAACTTGGGGTTGTTCTTCGCGACATGTTTCAATGAGCTTCTTTGCGAGCTTCATCGACCAGCTTACGGTCTCTGAGTAGGTCGTTGAAGTTTCTTCCTTCGTCGTGCAACTCAATTCTTGGGCTTTTAGCCCGTATCTCCGCTAGTATTATGGCTTCTGCTCCGTAGGTAAGTGAGAAAGGTGTAGCTCCGGTCGCTGTTTGGGGGGTTGTCCTGTAGGACCAGAGGGTAGCGGGTAACTCCTCTACCCATCCTCCTTTGTGGGCGCCGAGTCTTTTCTTCAAGGTTGCCATTATGGTCTTGTTTGTTGACTCAGCTAGGTCGTTGGCTTCTGGGTACCTCAGAGTGGAGAAGGTAAGTTTTATCTCGTACTCGTCGTAGAAGTCTCTGAGCCTTCTGCTGATGAATTAAGTTCCATTGTCTGTTCTGAGCTCCTTTGGTACTCCGAAAAGGCATAAGATGTGCCTCCAGAGGAACTTGATGACCTCTGTATCTCTGATTCTGCTCAAGGCCTCAGCTTTCACCCACTTTGTGAAATAGTCGGTGGCTGCGAGAACATACTCCTTCTGTGCTGTGCTGCAAGGTAGCTTTCCAACGATGTCCATCCCCCAAACTAGGAAGGGCCATGGGATTGCCATGGCATGAAGTGGTTCAGCGCTCTTGTGGGAAACTATCTCGAATTGTTGACATCGATCGCACCTCTTCACGTAGTCTCTTGCATCTTTGCACAAGGTCGGCCAGTAGAACCTAGTCGATATCACCTTGTGTGCGAGCGATCTTCCTCCTGTGTGGTTGCCGCAGTCGCCTTCGTGTATCTCCATTAGTAGGTACCCGGCTTCTTCTTCATTAAGACATTTGAGTAGAGGACCTTCTAAGGAACTGCGGTACAGTTGCTCATCAATTATCATAAACTTTGCAGCTTGTCTTTCTAGCTTCGCAGCTTCATATCTATTCTCAAGGCACTTTTCTTCTTTGATGAACTCGATGATAGGGCGCATCCAGGAGTTGATGTCAGCTGGTTAGATGGGCAAGGCCTCCTGCGCACCTCCCTTGATCGCGGGTTCGTCGACCCAGATGATTGGTATTGGTCGAGAGCTCCTCTCAAGTGCCGCTGAGGCGAGGTTGGCGAGTGCGTCAGCCTGGGAGTTTTCTTCCCTTGTGATGTGCTTGATATCAAATTCTTCGAACTTGATCCTTAGTTGAGTTGTGAGTTCATGGTAGGCAGCAATCTTGGTTCCTTCAACTGGTATTCATTGGTCATTTGACATACCACGAGTTGTGAGTCACACCTTACTGCTATGTAGCGAGCCCCTTTATTCTTTGGCCAGCTACATTCCTTTGATTAAGGCTTCGTATTCTGCTACGTTATTTATGGCTTCAAAATTTAGTCGGATCGCTCTTTTGAAGGACTCCCCCAGGGGTTTGTCACAAGGAGCCCTGTGCCGTTTCTGTTTACTTTACTCGCTCCATCCATTTGTAGGACCCATGTCTCATTTCCTTTCTCCTCGTAGTTCAATTTTGAGATCTCCTTTTCTGCTTCTAGTTGCAGTCAAGTGGTAAAGTCAGCAATGAAGTCTGCGAGTACCTGCTACTTGATCGTGGTGAGCAGCTCAAATTCCAGTCCGTATCCCCCGAGCTTTGCTGCCCATTTGAGCAGTCTTTCGGATGAGCTTGGTTTAGAAAAGATTGTCCGCAGGGTGTATGCGGTTACCACCTTGATCTGGTGAGCTTCAAAATAAGGACACAGCTTCCATGTTACGGTAATTAGGGCCAACGCCAAATTCTCTAGAGCCGTGTATCTGGTTTCAGCATCAACCAGTGGCTTCCTCGCATAATGTATCGGTGCCTGCTTGTCGTCTGTTTCCCTTACCAGGACAGCCCCTAGTGCTTTTTTTGATATTGCTAGGTACAGTAGTAAGGTCTCTCCTTTTTCTGGCTTTGAAAGCAGTGGTGGACTGGTAAGGTAGTGTTTTAGCTCCTCGAATGCTTGCGCGCGATCTTTTGTTCGTTCGAATTTCTTCCCTTTCCTTAAGGCCTGGAAGAAGTTGTGTGTTCTTTCGGAGTATTTGGAGATGAGTCTGCTTAGAGCGGCCAACCTCCACGTGAGTCTTTGCACCTCCTTTGGATTGCGTGGATGTGCGATGTCGATGATTGCTTGGATCTGCATGGGATCTGCCTCAATCCCTCTTTTTGTGATAATATACCCCAAGAACTTTTTGGATATAACTCCAAATGAACACTTTGCTGGGTTCAGCTTCATGTTTTACTGGTCAAGGATGTTGAATGCTACTTCGAGGTGCCTTAATGCTCATTTGCTTCCTTTGACTTGACAAGCATGTCGTCTATGTAGACCTCCATAGTCTTCCCAATCAGAGGTTGATGAGTTCATATTTTCACTCATTATTGGTTTGATTTATTTATATTTTCATTGCATTGCATCCTTTTGGGCACTTTCGTCCTGCTCGTGCTCCACTTTTTCCAATGAATCTTGTTCATCTCTCTTTTTATAAGGATCTGGAAGGTCATGCCCACTTCTCAGTACCACATTCACATGTGCCCTTGGTTCTTCCACTTGGGATGGTGACTTCCCGTCCTTCTTCTCAAGTTTGGCCACATCATTGGCCAATTGTGTTATCTGGTTACCAAAGTGCATCATTCCCTGTCTGGTTTCAGTTTTAAATTTCTCATTTTCTTGTTGGACCTTCAGATTCTCCTCAGCCATAGTGCGCATTGATAAGCTCGTAAATACACTCATGGTGAGTTTTTGTAGGTTTTTGGGTAAAAAAGTGGCTAAGTGGTGAAAAGAGCCGAGATGAAGAAGCTGCTGTTTCGGTCGACACACGGGATGTTGACCGACATAGAAGATAAAGTCGAAAACCTGAGCAAAACCATCCATGTCGACCGACATGGTGCATGTCGATCGACATAGGTGGTCGATGTCGACCGAAGGCAGGAAAGAAAGAAGGGCTCGACATGGAGATCCATGTCGATCAATGATAGCGCGTTTCGCAACGCGCTATAGCTGCAAGTGTACAGACCACTGCAGAGGGCAAGTAATAATTTTATCGAACTCAAGGACTGCAGGCTCGAAACACAACTAAGCACTAACACGTAGACATCGTACTACTATCTAGGCAAATCATAAAGAAGTTTTGGTTTTATCTAAATGACTGATTTAAAAGCAGAAATAAAATAAAAAGATTTAATTAAAGATTTTAGAAAACAATGAGAAAATAGGATTCCAGGGCAATCCACTTTGAATATTAAACAAACAACGTTTTCATGCAATTCAATCCCAATTTAATTTCAAATGATGTGAGCAATCGCGAAAATGTTATCAGGCGATCCTCTCGGATTCTAAACCATAACATGGAAATAAAATACCTAGTGACTCCTACCGGATGCGCAAAAGGACTTTTACTCTTGATAAAAACCTTGGATTTTAAACCCTTTAAAAGTTCAACTTCCTCACGGATAATTGTTCTAATAAATCTGATTAATTTGCGTCTTAATTGACAACCTAGACCTCTCGGTTCAAAAACTATCAATTCAAATCACAATTAATGATCAGTTAATGCAATTATTGAAAATCCAAATTAAATCAGAACATCAGAGGAAAAGG
>JAPKLW010006581.1:0-17049 GCA_026898455.1 Plectranthus barbatus
GATCGATAACCTTAGGGTTTACAAATTTATTTGCCGCTGTTATTATATAATTAATCTGTTAGAAATAGCAGTGATCAGTTGCGACCCTGAATCTTTGTGGCTTTAAGCCAATATTACTGCCTGTGGGCAGGTTGGTGGGGCCCGGAAGATACTGGTTCGATTCTGGCTGGTAGTGTGGGCATTATGTCGAGAACAGATTATATAGGGCAAGCTAACTACAGGAAGTCAGTTGGGAAGTTAGTTACTTGAGGTGAGTGTTTGAGTCAGCAGAAGGTTCTGGAGTGGGAATATTATTTTTTAGAATAGGAGTAGTTAAATAAGAGTGAGGAGGGGAGAGAGGGGATCATCTCTTGAGTAAGGAATTTAGGGCTCACTTTGTGAGAGAGTTGCTAGGGAGCATTATACTTGTATTTCTCTGTCCTGTAACTCATTTTCTATTCAATAAAGCATATCTCCATTTACGATTCTATCAATTGGTGTGGTGAACGTGGAGATGATTGCAGATTGGGAGAATCGAATTGAGTTGGTAGTGAAGAACTTGGGAAATCTAACTGGGGAGATGCAATCGCTGGAAGTCAAGCAGGAAATCTAACGGGCCTCCTCGCTCCCTTGGCACATGCCCCTGGCGGGTCTACTACCCACCCCCTTTCCGTCGAAGGTCCATCTAGCAGGTCGGACCAAATTATTAGGCACATAAGTTAGGGAGTCCTAACTTCACCCAAAATCATGGTTAAAGGTGAAGGATTGACCCTCCACTTATATACCCATCCACATTGGGGTGTGAATCCAATGTGGGACAAACCCCACATCATAACATCTACTTTTGGAGGAATTCCATCTCCACCTGCATACGACGCATGTCGCCCTCAAACTGATCTCGGTGCCGGCCCGAATCCGCGCAGTCGATGTCCACGCGGCGCGGCTGATGCTGCTGCTTGTCAGATTGCTCTTCCATCTCTTTCTTTCTTCTTTTTCCCACAGATGGCGCCAATTGTTGATTGGTGAAATTCGAGAATAATGGAATATAAAGAAAGAATACTCAAGATAAAAGAGAATAATAATTTTATTGCTAAAATATTTTGAAGGGAGAAAATTCGATCCTTTTTACAATGACCACACAGGTATTTATAGGAGAGAAATCCTAGATTTACAAGGAAATATGAAAAGATATGGCAAGATATCTCTCAATCTCGTTTTCCCTAAGCAAATTTATCTTTTCCTTTATAAATCTCGAGTATATAGAGCCAAATCTCGCCAAAATTGGGAATAAGAAATGAATAGGATTCCTTCCTTATCTATTCGTCATAATGATGCTTCGAAGGGCAGCTGTCTCAAGTGGTTCGACTACTTGAGAGTGGTGCCACTGCTCGAGAGTGACTTTGAGAGCTTTACAAAACCGGCCTTGGTTGGGTTTCCTAGGCTCCTCGAGGTGAAGCAGCTTGAGTAGAGCCGGCATCTCCTGTCCTTA
This sequence comes from Plectranthus barbatus, assembly GCA_026898455.1. NCBI lineage: Eukaryota > Viridiplantae > Streptophyta > Magnoliopsida > Lamiales > Lamiaceae > Plectranthus > Plectranthus barbatus. The sequence continues at coordinate 1,469 of JAPKLW010006581.1, forward strand.
GCATATTTTCAAGTGAAGTTACTGATTTTCTTAGACCGTTCGTATTTGGATTGGGCTTGGATCGCAACAGCGACCCGACCGACGAATATACTAATATTCATTCAGTTAGGAATTGGCAGCAATATTTGATGTTATGGAAAGAAAGGGGTTCGGAAGAGACGAAGGGGTTGGATGGAGAGATATTATTCACAATATGGGGATCACAAAGTTATATTCGAGCCGCTGAAAAAGGCTTTGGAGGCCCTTGCCCTTCTTTTGTTTTAACATCCTGTGACGTGGTGGAATGCTTTCAGAATCCTGATTCATTTTATCAGGAGCATAATTCTGTTTTGTGGTAAGAAAGATTACGGCCGTTTGCTGAAGCTTTGTACAAGGTCTTGTTTGAGAAGGTCTAGTTGTGGTTTCAGTTCTTAAAGAGTTTCTATCAGCTTGTGATCAGAATTTTGAGGGATTTGATTATGTCCTGTATCCTTGTTGTGCTGATGTTACTGCTGGGAGTATCACTGTCATAGGAGATGCATTTGACATACATTGGGAAAGAGTTTTACAGCAACATGCCAACCTATATAGGAGGATTGCTTGGGCAAGGATTCTGCAGAATCTTTCTTATCAAGGCAACCACTACTGCTGCAGGGGTGAAGCAGATAGCCTGCTAAGAGGCGACAGGTATTGGATGAGGTTGATGTTCGAAGGCAAAGCCTCCCTACAGCCTTGAGGACAAGGCTGTTTTGGGTGGGGTGGCATTTGATAGAGGGCGAGCTAACTGCAGGAAGTCAGTTGGGAAGTTAGTTGCTGGAGGTGAGTGTTTGAGTCAGCAGAAGGTTCTAGAGTGGGAATATTATTATGTTAGAATAGTAGTGTAGTTAAATAAGAGTGAGGAGGGGAGAGAGGGGATCATCTCCTAAGTAAGGAATTTAGGGCTCACTTTGTAAGGGAGGGGTTGGGGAGCATTTTATCTGTATTTCTCTATCCCGTAACTCATTTTTTATTCAATAAAGCGCATCTCCATTTACGATTCTATCAACAGATGTGCCTGCTTGCATATTTTCAGATCAGATCTCGAACATATCATGATCTAATTACAATCGAAGGATGTTTAGCGATCCGAGAATTAGAATAGATGAACGATTCGAGAATTATAATCAAGGAGCAATCCGAGAATCTAAGTTGTAGAGCGGTCCGAGAATTAGAATCGATGAGCAATTCGAGAATTAGAATTGAGGAGCGATCCGAGAATCATAGTCGTAGAGCATTGAGTGATCCAAAATGCATATAAAATTTTAGTTGTATTCAGGTCGATCACATTCCTAGAAACGCTACTCGAATCATATGAATTTGAGCAGGCCTTTTGAATTCCCCCTTCTTCTAGAGTTAGACATGTGTCAATTAGTGATTGACGCGTGCTTTAAAAGCGGCGTGATTTCCAACGCGTCCTCTCTCTCTCTCTCTCTATATATATATATATATGTGTATATATATATCTTCCTCTTCTTTCTTTCCCAATCTTCGCGATTTTGTAGAAAACCTTGAATGTTGCTCGTCGGGTTTTGAAGTTTCCGGTTCCATTCGTGAGTTTCTTCAATCAACATTTCCATTCATCTGGTGAGTTCCTTTTTCTTTGAAGAAAAGTTCATTGATTGTTAGTATGGCCGAGGATCAACATCCCGAGCACCCATCCACTTCATATCTACCTGATTCCCCAAATAACTCACCTCCGCCATCCCCGATTCCTGATGACTTCACTCCAGGCGTATTCCCAGATAATTAAGACGAGGATTTCATAGGAGCCTTGGTTAATACTCAAACCAACCTTGATTTTGATCTTTTAAGAACTCACTTTTGCCGACACTATCTCTCATTTCGTCTCAACCCAATTGTTCCACGTTCCGACCAATACCCTCACCGTCCTCCCCTGGGTTACATGGACTTTTCTGTTCGGTTATTAAAAAATATGGTATTCGATTACCATTACACCCATTTTTTGTATCTGTTTTAAATGACTACAATATCACTCCGATTCAATTAGCCCCAATGGCGTGGAGACATATGATGGGTAAACTCTTGATCTTTCATGACCTCGACCACAGCATGCCCTCAGTTCGTGAATGGTCTGAGCTCTACAATCTTCATAAGCAAGCCAATGAAAGTTACTATTTTTTCTCTAAGCATTCTAGTAGCCCGTATAAGCCCTTGGTGAAGGGATGCTCCTCGAACAGCGCGGGATGGGTCGAGGAGTTCTTTTTCGTAGAAATCCCGTCCGAGCAACCCACACTTTCAGGAGTGCTTCGAAAAGCTACCAGTAAGTTCTTATTCTTATTATTTACTAGTTGTTCTCACTGACTTCCTTCCTTGCTGGGGACTTGGCCTCTCGGACCAAGAGCGTTCTCGCATCGCACAGGCATATTCTTTTCCAATTCAAGAAATCGGCAAACATCAATGAAATCACTGACACAACAAAATTTACTTCCAAGGAGCTCATCCAGTTGGCTCAACGAAGAGCCGACACGAGGAAGAAGAAAGAATCGAAGAGGAAAAGAGCGGATGCTGATGCTACTGATAAGGACTCGAGCTCATCTAGAGCACTTGAATTTGAGCAATCCAAGGAAAAGAATCCAATGCTTGAACAGATTGATGAAGAGTCTGATGACAATGAAAAACTTGAAAGTCAGCTCCGTAAGAAGAAAAAGGAGAATCAGAAGGACCCGATTCATGAAGTGCATGATATTTTTGATCTAACCACCCAAGATGAAACTGAAACCGGTGCCATCGTATCCACAGGGGATTCTCAACCCACTGTGGCAGAAACTTCCAACATCGACAAGGTTATCAAAGAGCGTTGCCAACAGAGGAGGTGATTTCGTAACCTTTCTGCGTATTGCTTGGGAGGGGCCTCCATGGTCGACTCCAGTTGTTGCCTTCAAAAAAATCATGGATTATGCCCACAACAACGTGAAGGTTCGATTTCTAACTCTTTTTAATTCTATGTACTCGAAAGTATCATTCGCGTATTTAGCTTGCTATTTTTTTTAGAATCTTGAAGGAATGCGAGATGTCTTCTATGGAGCAGTAAAAGCGATTGCTGAGGAAAAGAGAGATCGAATCTCGATTGCACGATTAGTTGGCGAAGTTAAAAAGGAAAGGGATGAGGTCGTAAAAGCATTGTCTGAAGCTACCAAGGAATTGAGTTCAGCCAAACAACTCATCGAACAGCTATCCCTCAAGAAGCAATCAGTTATCGAGGAGATGAAATCTGAGAAGCAATTTTGTGACTCGCAAGCTGCTCAATTGGCCGGCAGAGAGCTAGAACTGACAACAATTCGAGCTGAAGTTGAAGTTGCCCGGACTGCTCTTCAACGCGCAAAGGTGGATGCGGAGGGGCTGGATCTTTATAAGTTGATGAGCACGCCTCTCGGTTGACCAGTCTTTGACGACCTCGCCGACCTTGCCATGGCGAATGCTACGAAAAGTATCCTTGCCAAGTATCCAGATCTTGACTTGAGCTTTTTAAAGAATGAATCGGGGGATGACGATTCTGATGGATCCGATGAGAATGAAAAACAGCGAACGAAAAGTAGTGAAGATCCAAAATAGCAAGACAATGATCCGAACCAGAGCAAGCAAGCCGATTGAAGACCTCCCCTATCCACTTGATCTTGAATTTATTCCAAAAGCATTTTGAATCTCCTTGAACTTTATACATTTTGTTTTTGCATCACTTCATATGTTGAATGCTACTTTTATTTTAGAATTGAATCTATCTAATTTTGTTTTTGAGTCGTTCGAGAACCTGCAAATTTTAAATTGTTCAAGATTAGGTGGTACTGCACTAATATGCACTAATTTGCACTATTTTTGTTAGGATGCAGAATTCTGCATGTATGCTAAATGTATAAAATAAGAAAGATGTTGAATCATTTACCTCAATCTTTTAAGATACCTGAGAATTTTAAATTGTTCAAGATTAGGTGGAACTGCACTAATATGCACTATTTTGCTACAGAAGAGAAGACTAGTCATTGCAATGCATCTGCTCCAGGAAGAAAGAAACTCAAATCAGAGGATGACATTGTAAAGAACTCAAACAATGATGAAAGCTCAAATGAGGGCATGGCTGCTAAAAATGTTTATACAAGCAGTCGATGGTACCTTCAAACCCCAGATGGTGAGCATGATAAGTTCCCTTTATCCGTGTTAAGAGAATGGATTAAGAACTATAACTGTGCATCTAAATTCAAGGTGAGGAAGGAAGGTTGGAATGAAGAGGATGCGGTTTGGTTGGAGGAGGTGTTACGTGCCGCTTATCCAAAGAAATAACTTGACTATTTATAACTTTTGCCCTTTGCCCCTGGCAAGTTTGCTTTACAACATTAGTAAAGATGGATCTGATTTTCTTTAATCTATCATTTATCTTAAGCTGATTTTGGATTAGAAACTTTCATTGTTTATGGGCAACATAGTTGCAACTGTTTTGAGGGTCTTTCCATTTTGTTGGTGCCTTTTGAAATGCAGGGGATTAGGATTTTTTATAAGCTTCATTTTGGACAAATGTGAGTGGTATTTTTATGTGCTCACTTATCAGGCTTGTTATGTTTTGGCCTTTCTTTGGATTTTCATCTTATCGTGGATCATGATATTTTGAATTTATTATTCATCATTCCTCTTTTTAATTATATTTTTGTAGAATTGTCAATTCAGATTTGGAAAATCAAACAATTGTGAATTGACAATACTATTTTCTTATTTCATATCATTAGCTTATCCAACTCATTTATTTTAAACTTTGGATTTATGGAAACTCCTTCAATTCGTTTTGTACTCAAATGTACACGAAACTCGCCATTGTTAATATGTTTCTTGTTCAATCTAATTATGACATGTTTTTGTAGTTATTTAAAACTTTTTAAAGTGCTCGTTGTGATTTTCAGTTTCTTACCTTACATAACTATTTTTTTCCATTATCGTACAATCATCAGAGAAAAACTTAATGGATGGAGTAATTATTTGTTTAATAATTGACTTTCGGTTGAAAGCTTTCATATTTTTATATGATTATTAATAGGAAATCTTTTGAATTCAATCCGGTTTATAATATATTAAGTAAGAGTGTCGCTTTATAACTAAAAATAAAAACTTAACTCAATCAATGTGGAGGAATTTGGTTGGTTCGATCTGTAGAACAGGGCAGCAGGAACTTGCTCTCCGGGATTATCTCATCTTCTCCGATGTTGGCCGAAGGATGTCCAGTTTGGGTGGCATCAAATGAACAAGATTTGATATTGATAAGAATAATATTCTTTCATTTTAGATGTATCCTAGTTAAGGTAAAAAATTAAATATGTTGATCAATTGATTTATACATAGTTATGATTTGATTCATATATACTTCTTTTATATAAACAGGTCATAGAGGCAGGAGGGTGTGCATAATAGTGTTGTAGAATATAAACAACGATATTACTTGCACTCTTATGACTTTCCCGATGATTCCTAATTCGTCCGGCAGGTTTCACGCATTACTGAGTGCTTTGTTTTTAATCACCCCATCTAATGTTCTAGTGAATCCTTTGTCATTCATACTATTATCAAATGTCTTTTTTTTGGTCATTCTGGTATGGTAGGTGTGAGGGTTCAGCTAATGTTAACTGAAGAGGCTAGTTGTAGTTCTAGTAATCTGCTCTTTTATGAGAAAACATACACAACCTATGAAATTAATAAACCAGAAATGATAAGTACTTATTTGGCTTCTGCAGAGATGATATTAAAGTTTTGACCTAAGCTTAGTGACAAAGTAGTGAAGGATATTGTGTCCCAACCTGATCATGGTTAATATTGATACTCTTGCTTCAGGGAATTACTTGATTTTATTCAATGTCTTGATCTTTCTTGGCTTGCTTGGTCAGACACAGATCCTTGCTGAAGTAAATGTAATTTATTTTCAAAATCTCAAACATAAGAAAAATGAACTGCCATAAACTCCAACAAAGTAAGAATCCTAGACAGAAAACTACTAACTTAAAATCCTAGAGTTTCCTCGGGAATTATGCATAGTCAAAGAATTAAAATAAGCTTTTTGCAAGTAACCCTAAAGTGGTTGCTGCCCATGCCAGGCCCACAGGTCCACGGTCCAACTTAGTAGAGGGTCGAATCTCAAAGCAAATTAATAGGGTCGATTGGGCTAAACCATCAGGCTTTAGGTTTTGCCTTATCGGGACTCTGGATATTTGGTCCGGGACATATGGGTCGAAATTTTACCCAAATATGTTTTTTTTTTGTGCTTGGTCCAATCTGGTCAACCTGCTAATTTTTGGTCTGGACTAACATTCTAGTTTCACTAATTGTGCTAATTACCATAGGAGAACAAATGGGACACACTATTTCAATATCTGTGCAGTCTGCACGTGGCCTCAATTCTCTATGTTTTTTAGACTATAATTTTTCTTTTCGAGAACAAGTTATGAACAAAGTGGTTTTTACTCCGTTTTTAATTAATCCCCAGACACAGTAAAGTGTTTTTAACCAAATTATATTTAGAAAATGTGTTAGCTAACCTTGCTGATATCATGTTCTTGATTACATACCTCCGGCTTCTAGGATGATTATGAAATTATTGTTTTCTTCTATAATTGTTGTTGGTCCCGGATTATCAGGGTATAACTTGGCAGCGGAAAATGTGGATAATCGTTTCTTGCACTCTGCTGGTTACTCAGCTGACTGGGACCTTGTCAGCTGGTAAGTCAACTTGCACTCTGCGTACTCAGCTGACTGGCGACTGGCTGGTCAGCTGGTAGCTCAAGACTTAGAATATATTTAGCCTTGTTTGCACAGTTATATCAGTTTTCAGATATACACCAGCACTTGGGTGCTGGGTTTTAAATCAGTATGAAATGCAGAAAGCTGATAAAAGACAAAGGATTTATAGTGGTTCGATCAACTGATCTACGTCCACTCTCCAGTCGTAGCACTGGAAATTCACTAAGAGTAATCGGGTACAAGTGTCCTACGATCTATCTCTAGCTGGTGAATGCCTCGTCCACCAGTTCACTAGATCAACCGCTCCCGGCCTTGTCCTTCTTCAACTCTGATCAGCTGGTGGAGTGCGAGCACGTCACTTCAACCTCCACAGCTTCACTGGGTGTTTAGTTCTCCCAAGAACGTATCTTCTCAATACGGCAAAAGCCCGTAATAACTCAAGTGCTGGCTGGCACAAGAGCTGCTGTGAACTTCCTCGGAAGAGAAAGAACACCAAAGAGATCAGTAACTTACAAGCTAGAAGCTTGAAGTCTCGTGTTTGATAAATCAACACACGGATAGCCTTTAGAAAGGCCTCGAAAGTGTTCTGCTTGCTTGCAATAAAGTTTCTGACTTTCGGTAGTTGAGCGAGAGAGAAGAGTATTGAATGTTGATGGATCCCAGGTATTTATAGACGCGGGATCCCATTCAAATCTTCTAGCCGTTTGGACACATCCGGAAAAGGTCTCTGTCCTCGCATGTCCTTCAGACGGCGGCAGGTAGGAATTTCCGGAAAGTGCCATGCTTTTGTCCACTTTATCTGACATTGATCTCTTTATGTCAGAACGGCACTATTCGTCAGTACGAGGAATCGGAACTGGTGTCTTGAACTGATAGACTTTAAGGTATCCTCCCTTAAAGTCATACTCTGTCAGTTAATTCCTCGACGAATCTTCTTTTTGTCTCTAAGACTCTGGGAGAGCGAATCTGGAATTCTGCTGGTAACATCCGACTGGTAGATCATTCTGGTGACTTTGCGCTGGCAGTCTCTGCTGGTGACTTTGCGCTGGCACAATCTAAGTCTACCAATATGTCTGATGTTAACCCTTGGAATCTCCCATGACTGGTGGCTTCACCGCTGGTGAACAGTGTCAGTGAGAACACGTATTCTGCTGGTAGGATTTGTCAGCCGCCTGCTGGTGAAATCCTTCCCAACTGGTGAACAGTAACCAGTCATTAGCTCTTTCTCATGCTGATGAACAGTGTCAGCACGAGTCTTTGTCAGCCGCCTTCGGATGAGACTTTCCCAACTGGTGAACAGTAGCCAGTGGTAAGCACTTCTCATGCTGGTGAACAGTGCCAGCATGAGTCTTGATCAGCTGCGACTTACAACTCAAAAGACCTAAACAGGACTTTACATTTGAGAACTAGAGCTATCTAGAGACAACTGACGCTGGTAGGACTTAGGATTTGATCCACCAAAACACCAAAACTAGAATCTTAAACAAGTAGCTACTGGGGAAAGGAAACTTAGCCAAATTTCCCAACAATTTCCCCCTTTTTAGTGCGATCAAAGCCTAACCAGCGAGCACTCAGCTGATGAGGAAAGTTACAAAGTATTTCAGGGTTTTACAAAATAAACCTATCAGATCTAAACCCATGAAACCACTTCCTCACATCAGCTCTAACTAAAATCTTCCCCCTCAAACAAAGAGGGATATTGCTCGTTTAAAATATGAAAAATTGAGATCAGAGCAAAAAGATTTAAAGTGTGTGATACGAGTGCTGGTGCTGATTACACTGGAAGTGTAAGTTCAGCTGGTAAGTAAATACTTAGACAATTTGTTGGACAATGAGGAATTGTCATCAACTTGTCAGTAATCAATCCATTTAATATGTTGCAGTTACAAGTACAGGATAGAAAACTGACTAGTCTAGAGATACAAATACTTACAACAAAATGAAGAAGCTAGACTATGGCTGAGAAGATGATCCTGGTGATTGAGTTCTGCTTGTGAGCGACCTCAAGATCTCAGTGAGCGCTGCCATATCTTGTCTGCTCTTCTCCCTTTCCTCAGCAGCAATCCTCCTCTCCTCTTCAGCAAGACGGGCTCTCTCAGCCTCAGCACGTGCTCGCGCACTTTCCCCCTCTTGGATCCGCGCCAAAAAGGAGGACACTCCAGCGGTTACAGACTCCATCTGTTGAGTTATTTCAGTGCGGAAGCTGGCGAAGCGCTGGTCCATCCTGGCATCAATAAGTGCAAGAAGCTGCGCAGGGGGATGGATCTCGGAGATTGGCTGCGCTGAAACTTCAATGGAAGAGGAGGGCACATCAGGTGCGGAAGGAGCCGTTGCTGGTTCAGATACAGCTGATTCTTCCATTGGGGCTGGCTCCTCCGCTGGCACTGCAGCTGCTGCTGGTTCCTCTGCTGGTACATCAGCTGCTGCTGACTCCTCTACTGGTTCTTCTTCAGCTGGCTCCACTACTGGCACTGCAGCTGGAACTGGCTGTACTTGTTCAGAAACAACCGTTGGGGCTGTGAGTTCCACCACTTGCCAGTCCATAGATTCAGGGACGAGATCGCCCGAGACAATAGGAACAGGAGGGACGGCAAGGGTCAGCCACCAACCACGAGAGGGATCCTCCTCCACAATGTGGTCTACCAGCAAAGCGCAGGCAGCCATGTCGAACAGGATAGCATGGTAGGGAGGGATCCTCGGGAGGGTAACCAGCACTTTGAGGCGACGGAGCGCGTACGTCAGCTGGTACCCCCGACTGGTGACTCGGAACTGGAGGAAAGGTAACTTGACCTTTTTCAGTGGCGGGAGGCCGGAGCTTCCAGTCAGCTGCCTATACTCAGCGATTTGCAGCAAGCGGCGCTTGATCCTCCTTGTAGACAGCTGCTGGGGGCAATCAGGATCAGTGCCCATGAAAGCATTAGCCCACTCCTCCTCCGCTCTCCAGTAGCCAAGACCCAGCCTGGCATAAAGGACCGCCCGCTGCTCCACTGTCAGCAGGCGCTGGCATCGGTCAAAAATCCGCCACCTCCGGAACTCCAGACATAGTTCCGGATCCACCCTCCACAATCGTCGGTAGCTAGATATCATTTCGTCATTGACGGCATTCTCCACCTCCGCCGTTATATTTTCAGCATACTCGTAGAGAGTGGAATTGTAGTATTCTACTGGCTGCAGGGGCAGGCACCAGTCAAAGATCCTTGAGGCATATACCGACTGGTGGGGGAGTCCGCTGAAGGGGATGATGTTGAATGCTGAAGGCTCAGGCACTCGTGAATTTAGAAATGCCATGTTCCCGCGGTGCTCCCACCGGTGTACCCCTGTCACTAGCGACTGGAAGGCATCCTCATCCATCAGTTGATGCTCTTGGATGCAGAGCATGTAAGGTCGCCTTTCAGTACGTGCACGCCTAGCTGGTGATGAAGAGGATACTGCTGGTTGCCCGGAAGATGATGTCGAGGCATCTGTAGATCGGGGGCGACTGGCAGGACGACGAGCCTTATCATCAATGTCTGGGAACAGATCCCTTGGCTCCATCCTCTGCACCATGTAGTAATGTGTTACCTCCTCAGCTGGCTCCTGCTCTGGCTCCTCAGCCCTAGGCTCCTCTGCATCCTCGGATTCAGAACTGACATCCGAGAAGCTCGCCAGTTTTACCGGGGTGGTCGCCCGCTCCTCAACTCCTCCACTGGCACCCCCTTGCGCGGCCAGTGGGTCTTCTTCACCTCCACCACCCCCTTGCGCGGGTGGAGGGACTTCAGCGACCTCCTCCTCCTGGTACTCATCCACAAGGGATAGTACATCCTCTTCAGCGCCCATGACCATCAGGCGGTTAAAGGAGTCTTCTGGTAAGATCTCGCCTGGTGCTGGTGCTGGTGGCCTCGCACTTGTGGAAGTTTCGGGCACATCCCACTTGCCCTTGGCCACCTGGCGCACCTGCTCCGCCATGTCCGCCTGACGTCTGGCCTCATGCTCAGCCTGCACCTTTGCATAGGCTTCATCGCGGGCTGCCAGCTCTGCCTCTCTTTTACGCTGGTCGGCCAAGGCCTTCAACCTTGCCTGGGCCTGTTTCTTCCTTACTATGGAGGCTTGCTGCTCCTTCTTTGCTTGCTCGACCAGCTTCTGAGCTCTGGTCTGAACCCTTTTTCGCTTACGGGTCATCCTCTCCAGCGTTTCTTCCTCAGTCAGTCCCAGAATGGACTTCTTGACTGGGATGGAGATCTTCCCAGACTCAGGGTCATATGCAACAGCTGACGGTGGCTGCTGGTGCTGGGAAGTCTTAGGCTTCTTGTGGGATGGCTTCTTGGTGACTGGTACCAGTTGTACGTCCCGTGGGTGGATACCAGTCGCCTCAGCCACCGCGCCTTCCATGGTTTCGAAGAGAGACTCCGTCTCCAGCTTCCTCTTCAACTCTGCCCTTGCCTCTGCTGTCAGCGGGAGAGCCACAGCTGGCACTTGCTCTCCTAGGTCTTCTGAGTCTTCCTCAGAAACGGCCTCAGCAGGGTCCACTGCTGACTTCCCTTTCAGCCTGCGTGGCTTCTTGTAATCTGGGTGAGGCAGCTTCACCTTCGTGGCTGGTATGAAGTCGGAACCAACCAGCTGTTCCCCCTGATCTACGCCATCACCCAATTCCATCTCCAGGATGTGGCTGATCCTCAGCCCGAACGAGACTGCGTGGGCAAATTTCCCTTCAGTCGGAACAGAGGTGTTCCTGTCTACATTCTCGAGCAACCTGCCAAAGAAAAATTCGGCCCAGTTGCCTTGAACTCCATCCACCAGGGCACACATCACCGAGAATTGTAGCATGCGAACCACAATATCGCACACCATTTGCCAGTACTCCTCCATTTCTGACTTCCTCATTCCAGTCCGGAAGATGGTGACTTCTGGCTTCTTCCACTGCACCCACCGCCTCCTGAATTCCACCGTATCATCCTGATGATACGTGGCCACTTCCTCTCCTTCATTCCTCAGACCGAAGAGATTGGCGAGGTATTCGGCGGTGATGGTGATCAGGTGGCCGAAAATGGAAGTTGTGAAAGACTTCCTGTCGTCAGCTATCACGGCCCGAGCGTAGAACTCGGCTACCATGTGGGGATGGAAAGTTTCGGGTGTCGCCGTCAAGTACTGGCGGAGCTGCTCGCGGTCGACCATCTCCATCAGCTCCTCCCCGAAATTTTTCACGGCCAGTTTCTCATTCAAAATTTTCTCTTTCTGGACCTGAGCAGCCCTAATCTGCGCGTTTGAGAGCTGTCGCCTGGTCGCCGGCCTGTTCAACTGAACCAATCGGGCGAACGGATAGGTGTAATCGATATCTTCGATCTTCACTATGCCAGTATACGTAGGCATATGAGCTTCAGCGACTGGTAGGTCTGGTGAACCAGACGAGGATGATGTAGATGGAGGGTTATCAGTTGTAGGTCGAGAAGATGATGCCATGACTTCAGAAAGATTCAAGTTTCAGAAAATCTCAAGGGAAGATGAGAAAATTTTGAAAGTAGGGTTCTGAAAGTAGGGAAACATAAAGGTTAACCCGAAGGAAGTGATCGGGTATTTATACTCGGGCCATGCAGGATCAGACATCCAGAATCAACGCTCAGCAAGCGAGGATCGACGGTCATCAGCAGGCCCGGTTCTCTGTGCGACGTGCGCGGTCGTGCTGACGTGGGCTACGCCGTGGAGCTGACGTGCCACGCAGCGATTGGTGGCATCCAAGCGTCGGACTGCGCAGACACTGTGCACATTAAATGTGGCATTAAATGCCGCATTAAATTCGGAGAGATGTACACGCTAGTCGGATTTGAACAATCCCGCCTTTTCTGCGACAGCTGGCATAACTGGTCATCAGTAGCATATGCCAGTCGCATACTTCCCCCTAACTGGTTGGCCTCTATATCAGTTGGCAACTGATACTTACGACTGGCACTCGAGTACTTGGATAAATTGAGAGCTGGGACTCAATTTTCACCAGTCGTGGAAAAACCACCAGTTGTCTGCTGACAACTTGAAAGATAGAAAATTGAGAGCTGAGACTCAATTTTATTCCGCATAATCTTCTCTTCAGGAAATCCACTCCTCATCATCGCTTGAAATTGGGAGCTGGGACCCAGTTTTATTTCAACTGATGGTTTGTGCTGGCAACTTCGGAATGAGAGCTGGGACTCATTTCCTTGGACAATTAAGGGATAAGTTCCGCCAGTAGGAACCATCAGTGAGCTTGAGATACCACTTAAATAAAAAACAACTAAGAGCTTGGACTTAGTCGTAATCAGCGTCCTTCAGAAGATCAAGAACAGAATGAGAGCTGGGACTCATTCTTCCTCAACACTTGGGCTCGCATCAATCTCCAAAAGACCGAGTTTGATGCACAACTCCTTGAATCTTGCTTCTGGAAGGGGTTTGGTGAAGATGTCAGCCAGTTGATCTTCAGTTCTGATGTAGTCCACGATGACATCCTTCTTCTCGACATGATCACGTATGAAGTGATGTCGAATGTCTATGTGCTTGGTTCTGGAATGATGAACCGGATTCTTCGTGATGCACATAGCGCTGTTGTTGTCGCAATAGATGGGAACACAGCCAGTGTCCACTTCATAATCCTCCAGTTGTTGCTTGATCCAAATAACTTGAGCACAGCAACTGGCAGCGGCAACATACTCAGCCTCAGTGGTAGAAGTAGCAACTGAGTGCTGCTTCTTGCTAAACCAGCTGATTAGCTTGTGTCCTAGAAACTGACACGTACCACTGGTACTCTTTCGGTCAATACGGCATCCAGCGAAGTCTGAATCTGAATATCCAATGAGTGTAAGCTCATCATTCCTGGGATACCATATTCCAAGAGATTCAGTCCCCTTCAGATATTTCACTATCCTCTTTGCAGCTTCCATGTGTGACCTTTTCGGATTGGCTTGAAATCTGGCACACACTCCGACTGAGTACGAGATGTCGGGTCTGCTGGCTGTGAGATAGAGAAGTGATCCAATGATTCCTCGGTAGATGGTAGGATCAACTGATTCACCTTGCTCATCAAGAAATATTTGACAACTGGTGCTCATCGGTATCCTTAGGGACTTAGTTTTCTCTGGGCAATACTTCTGAATTAACTCCTTCGTATACTTCCGCTGGCTGATAAAAATTCCATCAGCTGACTGCTGGACCTGGAGTCCGAGAAAGTATGTTAACTTGCCCATCATACTCATCTGAAATGATGTCTGCATCAGTTGAGAAAACTTCTCGCAGAGAGTTATATTCCTTGATCCGAATATGATGTCATCTACATAGATCTGCACCATTAGCATGTCACCACCATTCTTGAGAAGAAAGAGAGTCCTATCAATCTTCCCTTTCCGAAATCCATTGCTGATAAGGAATTGTGACAGCGTTTCGTACCAAGCCCTGGGCGCCTGTTTCAATCCATACAGGGCCTTTCTCAGCTTGTACACCTTGGTGCCAATTTCAAAGCCTGGAGGTTGCTCGACATATACCTCCTCTTTTAGCTCGCCATTCAGGAAGGCGCTCTTCACGTCCATCTGGAACACCGTGAAGCCGTGATACGCTGCATAAGCAAGGAACAGCCGTATCGCCTCCATTCTTGCAACTGGTGCGAAGGTCTCATCAAAGTCGATGCCTTCACACTGCCTGTAACCTTTGGCGACTAAACGAGCTTTGTTTCTGACCACGGTGCCATTCTCATCTCGCTTATTCTTGAAAACCCACTTGGTGTCAATCACTGACTGATGTGATGGTCTCTCCACCAAGTCCCAAACATTGTTGCGAGTGAATTCAGCAAGCTCTTCTTGCATGGCATTAATCCAATCAGCAGATTCTAGCGCAACTCCTATGGAAGTAGGTTCCATTTGAGAAATAAAGCAACTTAGGAGCGCACTGCCGTGTCGAGTCTTAACTGAACCTTTCGGATCACCGAGAATAGCATCGGTTGGGTGATCCCTCAGCCATTTGGGAGGACCAGCGACTGCTGGTGCCGGCTGTGAAACAGGTTCTTCTGTCCTGACGACTGGTGCTTCCACATTTCCACCAGTCGGAGCTGGAAGAATAACTGGCGGTTGAACATCACCAGTCGGAACTGGAACTACAACTGGTTGTTGATCACCAGTTGGAACTTCTACATCAGCTACTCTGTCTGACTGACTTCCCGAACCTTCACCAACGTAGTCAGTATCAGCTGGTACCTCCATTCCAGCTGGTTCATCGTTGTCTTCTGGCTCAAAGATTCCAGTCGGAATTCCCCCTTGATTTTTGCTAGTTCCACTCAGGGAGATTGAGTGTAAGGTCTCAGCAAGGTCATTTGCATCACCGACCCTCTCGGTTTGCTGATGGGCAACCGAGGGAACTGGTTGTGAAGATGATCCAGTCATAGGTCTAGTCGAACCAGTTGGTTGAGCATCGGAAGAATTCCTGCCCAACTGGTCGTTGACATCCTCGACCTCAGGAACATCTTCAGCCAGTTGGCGTAAGGTCCTGCGCACTAAAGTAGCTTCATCAAAAACAACATTGCATGTTATTTCCACAAGCTGGGTAGTCTTGTTAAATACTCTATAGCCCTTGTGAGAGGGATGTCCATATCCGACAAACACACCCTCATCAGCCTTAGGCGAGAAAGCATTTAACTTCGACTTCCCATTATTATGGATATAACATGGTGAACCGAATGCACGAAGATGAGCTATAGAAGGCTTACGACCAAAGTACACTTCGTAGGGAGTTTTCTGGAGTCTGTCGTTGATCCCGCTTCTATTCTGAGTGTAGCAGGCAGTCACCAACGCTTCTCCCCAGAAACTCTGTCCCAAGCCGGACTCAGCCAGCATGGACCGGAC
>JAPKLW010006583.1:0-17044 GCA_026898455.1 Plectranthus barbatus
GTATGTCACCGTACCAGTTGGTATTTGGGAAGTCATGCCACTTACCATTGGAATTAGAGCATACACTACAAAAAATGATGGATTTAATGACGGAAACAAAATATGTTGCCATTATCAATGGACATACAACAGAATAGTGACAAAATTTCAAAACAAAATTAACAATCAAAATACCGACGGAATCTTTATTTTATGTTTTGCGACCGATAATTCCGTAGCAAATTTATTTATTACCGACAAATTTATTTTTGTCATTAGTATTACTATTTTTTTATTTTTTAATCAAATATTCTGTTTCTAACATGATTTATTTTGCGACCGAAATATTCCGTTGCTACATTTTATTTTGGGGCCGTTTATTCCGTTGCTAATATTTTTCTCACTCTGCCACATAATTTTTTGTTGCTAATGTTTTCTTATACGATTTGCCACAAATTTTATTGTGCGACCAATTGTTTCGCTGTTATTTTATTTTCTATGTTATTTTTATATTTTTATGTAGCGATCGATATATTCATTTCTAGTTTATTATTATGTGTTTTTTATTTTGCGACCAGTATTCTGTTTTTAACATATGATTAATTTTGCAACTCGAATTATTTCATTGCTAATATTTTATGTTGCGACTAATTATTTTGTTGCTATTTTTTTTTAGTTTACCACAGAATTTACTTATTTTTATTTTGCGATCGATTTGTCATAACTAGATTATATTTTTTATTTTGCAACCAATATTTTATTAATTTTGAGACTGATTGTTCCGTATTTAGTTTATTTTGTTTTACTACCCATTTTTCCATTGCTTTCTCTTTTTCCTGTGTTTTCATTTTTTGATTAATTGTAAATATTGTATTTTGATTTTACAACTCAAGTTTCGATTGCTATTTTTAGCGACCAATTATTTAGTCGTTAATTTTTTTTCCGACCGATTTTTTAGTAGCTATTTTTTTCATGCGAATAATTTATTTAGAAGCTAATTTTTCATTTGGGCAAACAGCATTCTGGGCAGTAAAGAAGATTAATTGGGATCTGAAGACTGCATCTGAACAGAGGTGTCTCCAGCTAACTGAGCTTGAAGAATTCCGGACTGAGGCATACGAGAGTCCAAGGCTGTACAAAGAGCGCTCCAAGAAATTCCATGACCAGCGCATTCGCAGCCGCGACTTCACTCCAGAGGATCAGGTACTCGTTTTTAATTCTCACCTCTGGTTGTTCCCCGAAAAACTTATGTCTAGATGGACTGGTCTGTATCTGATTCAAAAAGTTAATTCTAATGGTACTCTAGATTTACTTGGGTCTGATGGCACAAAATTTACTGTTGATGGTCATAGAGTCAAGACATATGTCCAATCTGAGTCTGTGTTATTTGTATGCGAGCTCCACCTAGCAGATCCTTAGGATATGTACTGTTGTGTCTAGCTACAGACATTAAATAAAGCGCTTGTTGGGAGGCAACCCAACCTTTTTTTTTTGCTTTTATTTGCTTTGTTTTGGTCGTTTTTGGTATCTTTCTACCCCATTTCCACAGTTTATGTTCACTTTTGGTTGTTGAGTTCATTGGGTGCAGGAAGACAGTTCAAAACGCGAGGAATTGTTGGAAATTGCAAAATCGGCAACCCGTTCACACACTCGGCAATTGCCGTACGTGAAGTTTGGGTTTCCAAGTTCGTCGTCAAAAAAATTCAGGTTCGAATCAAAATCGGCGATCCATCGAGTTTGCAATTTCTTTATTTTTGCTTCGGCACACAATTGGCGATCCATTTACATTTTCGGCGATCGCCGGCTTTGTAAACGGATCACCGAATCTGTAATTCTGAATTTTTTTTGTTTCAGCACAACTTCGGCGACCCAGCTCTATTTCGGCGATCGTCGAACGGGCTCTAGGTCGCCGAATTTGTAAATACACGGTTTTTAAAATCTGAATCCCTCTTTTCCCCCACACTTTTTACTCTCTTCCTCTACAATCTTCACAAACCCACGAACACTCTCTCTACAATCACCACCACCACACTTCAAATCTGACAAATTCCTCTTGGATACTACTTGCCCATCTTTGTTAGAAGCATTCTATCCATTTAGTTTTCATTAATTCGTTCAAAAAACATGGAATCCCCAAATCCTAGGGTTTTCAATTTTTGGTCAATTGTACTTCATATTCAAGGTAATTTTCTTACTCTATCTATTTATTTTGCATTCGTGCATTCTACTTCATGCCTTAGTTGATAATGTAGGTCATACTTTTGTTCACATGGGTTAAGTTTCATTTTCACTGTTTGCATTAAGTTTTAATATCATGTTTTGCATATTACGGTTATTGTTGCCTATTTTAGCGATCGTAGAGTTTAAATGTTCAATTGGGGATTTGGATTGTTAAAATTGAATTATTTTTAGTTTAGGACTTTGAGTTTGGGGGAACTTGCTTATTGATGCCTATGGGATTGAATTCTTGGTGTTATTGTTCCTCCGGGTATGTTAGAATTGTTAAGTACATGCATTAGTTGAGTTATTGTGGTTATACTTGCATCTAGGACAGGGTTACTTGAAGCTAGGGGATGTGTGATTTAGTGGTGAGGTTATGTGGGTAGTACTTTTTCTATTAATTGGAGTTGAGAATGGTGTCGAGAATGGAGTAGTTTTGGTGAACTAATATTTAGTTGATTTTAGGGGATTTATCTTTCTTGTAAGTTTAGTTTATATCACATGTCTTCTTTTGTTTACTGGTTTTGATATATAATTTTGTCATGCAGAATTCAAATGGCACCTCGACATCGCCTAGAGCCAACTAGGTCGGAAGCAGATGGGATCCAACTCAGGGGGTTGGAATTACATGAGAAATTCAAAGTTTTGGCCGAGAAAGGGGTTGAAGGAACTCGGTATGCAGATGTTGATGCTCTGCAGACACTGGGACTATATGATAATGTCAAGGAGCTCTTCTCAAACATTGGTTGGGGCCCCATTCTGGATCTCGATGCCCCAACCTACAAGCGCTTCACTTTGGAGATTTTGACCACCTTTGAGCTCACCACCACGGGCCGGAACACACCGACAGGGGCTACCTTCAGAGCCCTTGACAAAGACCGCACCATCACAACTAAGGAAATAAATAGGGCATTCGGGATCCCCGACATTGGAGTATACACAAAACCTCGAGGGTTTGATGCTAAGGTTTTCTGGCCCCACATTTGCACTGACGGCGGTCCGGAATGGGAATCCGGCCGTTGCAAGGCATCCATGATCCGGAACCCTATTTTTTGGATTATTCAGCGCATTCTGGCACACACCCTGTTCGCCAGAAAGGACAACAGCTCCATGCGGGACATGGAGCTCATGGTGATGTTCTGCATGCTACATCAGCAGCATTTAAATTTTGCCCAGCTGTTTCTACTACAATCCAACCGAGCAGCCTCAGCCAGCCGTGGGCCGATTTGCATTGGGGGGCTGTGGACTTACATTTTGCTTTCGATGGGTATTGCCCTTGGGCGACATCAGGCCGAGCCACTGACAAAGCTCACTATACAGAAGTTCGTCGACCTCAGATTTATTCAGACCGGTCATCCTCCCTACCTCCTCTGCCAGCATGCACCGCCCTACTTCCCACTGCCGAATCCCGAGCTCACTAACGTAGGGATTCGATGCTACCGCAACAATTGGAAGTTGGATATACTGGCCCACTTGGAGGCGATTCAGGTCGCAGCGGACGCGAGTGCGAGGCATCCTCATATTCATAGTGACGAGGGAGCACATGAGGAGGATGCGGACGGAGATGAGCATGAGGAGGATGCAGGCGGCACTGAGCATGAGACTAACCGGGAGCAGCCCG
This sequence comes from Plectranthus barbatus, assembly GCA_026898455.1. Classification (NCBI taxonomy): domain Eukaryota; kingdom Viridiplantae; phylum Streptophyta; class Magnoliopsida; order Lamiales; family Lamiaceae; genus Plectranthus; species Plectranthus barbatus. Next base: position 3,821 of record JAPKLW010006583.1, read on the forward strand.
ACGAGCAGCCATGCCGCATTGAGTAGGGGGACTTCCCGGAGGAGCCAGGGTGAGTCATCCACTTACTATGAGCGTCACACACAACGTGTGGCATTCGAGGAGCGACTGAGCCACTTGGAGCAGCAGTGGGGAGACTGGAACGCCCAGCTGCAGGCCTTATCTGCCGCTCTGACTACAGATGCTACCGAGCGCCGCTCTTTTGAGGAGGAGCAGAGGCAGGAGTGGATAGCTTGAAGATCGTTTGAGGACACCCAGTGCGAGCAGTGGACGGCGCAGCAATGCTATTTCGAGCAGGAGCTGGAGTAGTGACGGCGCCAGCAGGAAGCCGAAGAGCAGATGCCCCAGTTTATGAGCCGCTTCCCGCAGTATTGGCCACCACCGCAGTGAGATTACATCAAGGTTTCACACACATCTCTGTGATCTTTTTCCCCACAAACTTAATCTTTCCTTTGTATCGAATAAGTTTGGGGGATGGGGATGTGATCGGGCGATGTGTGTTTCTTCCTTCTCTATGTTTTCATATATCTCTAACTGCTCTTACTTGTATTTTATTTGAGACTGCATTTGATGTACTAATTTGTGAACCAGTAAATCTTTGTATTTGATTATGTTATTTACTTTCCGTTATTTGCATTAGTTTAGTTGTTGGGTCTGTAATTGGGAGCTCTATTATCTAATGGTATTGTAATGGGATCGAAATGGCTTTGTTTGTGTTTTATCTGCATTATTGATCAAGTTCATGATGACAATATTTTCTTTCTCGTGAGACCTATACTGATGATTTGTAAATGAGTTGATAAGGTGTAGACTTTTACAGAATTGATTTTTGGCCTCTAGGACATGCTTATAGCCTGTGAGAATTTGAGTCTGTGATTCGTTTGATTGAGAGAATGTCACTGTATACTCTACCTCTAGAACTTGCTTTGGTTTCTGTCTCAAAATTGCCTAGAGACTGTCATGGACTTAGAAATGATCTTAGGCCATCGTTTCATGAGCCCCATTAAACCCAAACACTAACCCATTACATAATCCTTGCTAAGCCCGTTGAGTCTTTAAACCTTTCTTTCTAAAACCGGATGATAGGAGGTGTGGATGGAGTTGTGTGGGTATCTATTGATGATAGGTGGTGAAACTAGAAAACTCGGAATTGAGCACTGTTTTAAGTATTGTCCTAAAAGTTTTTAAGGGGACATTAGAGTCGGAAAAAAAAGAGAGAGATGGTTGAAACATCCAATCAAATGCACAAAGTGTGCATAATGTCATTGTTGAGTCCATTAATGTACGGGCGTACATAGTGTCGTTGTTAAGTTTGAATCCTATTGAATTTGTGGGATGCGTTTCTTTTAGTTGTGTTGTGGTTCATTATATAAGTCAGTCAGTTATTAAGTACGGTATGTGATGAGGATCACCTGTGTGAATGGAGTTATATTGTTCAGTCACTTAGCCAAATATTCCATACCTTTCACCAATGTGCCTGCATTAGAACCTAGAATAAAGACCTTTTTTATCTTTGTCCTAGCACTCCCAAGGTCAGTGGAGAGTTTAAACGATGAGCAAGCCTATGGTAGGAGAGTTGTACAGTTGACAATTTGAGAGTATACACTAGTCGTTCTTACTATTCGAGCGAAATATGAGTGATACACTATCTTGTGAGAAGCAGACTCCTAGAGGTCAATATTGAAACTGTTTTGTTTGCACTGAATTGATGATTGCTGAAGTATTGGTGTGGGAATCACAACCCCTTTTTGTGTCTGAAACAAGTGATGATCAATTAATGCACCCCTTGTGTTTATCTTTTTCTTTTAATTGTTTTCCTCATTGTTCGAGGACGAACAATAGTTTAAGTTTGGGGGGTTGATAAACACTCATTTTGTGCATTTTACTGATGTGAATCTGCTCACTTTTGACCTTAGATTAGATCATTACGTGGTAATTTCATGCATTATTCATATTCTTTAAATAATTATTACGTTTGGGTTGGTTTTTGATGTTTATGCAGATTTCACGCACAATTGAGCTGTTTATAAGATGTGACCAAGTACCATGGGGTCAATCTATGCTAACTTGCATCGGGAAAAGGAAGAAGTGAGAAAAGATCGAAGAAAAAGCCGAATTTCTGTTCGTGACGAAATCGGTGACCCAAAATACAAAATCGGCGATCGCCGAAATTGTATTTGGGTCGCCGATTTTGTAATTTTGCCTGTTTTGCTACGGTGCATTTTCGGTGACCCAAGATGGCGAACCCCGATCGTCGATCGTGCTTTATGGGTCGCCGAATGGGTGAATTTGATGAATTTTTGGCCCAAATCCCATATCTTTTCAGATTTAAAGGGGCTAAGTATAAATAGAGCCTCCCAAGTCAAAAAAGGACTTTTGAACGTGATTTGAAGGGTTTTTCCTCTGTAGAAAGCTGGAACAAAGGAGACTTGAAGAGCAAGATTGAAGACCTTGGGTTTTGGTTTCCATATTTTTCAATTTATTGACTCTTTACTCCTCTATTTTTGTGGAATTTAGCATGATTGGCTAAATCCCTTTGTGGATTATAGGGTTTGAAACTTGTTGAATAATTATTCCGCCGTTTATATGATTTGATTTTCCTTTTCCAGCTATGTTTTGATTATATCTGATTTTTTCATTAGTTATTTGAGACTAGCCATCGATTGTAATTTCAATTGATAGTTTTTTAACCGAGAGGTCTAGGTTAACGATTAAAACACAGAATAATTACATTTGATAGGTCGATTATCTGAGAGGAATTTGAACTATTGAAGGCTTTTTGAATATAAGGTTTTTCTTAAGAGTAAAAGTCCTCTTGCACATCCGAGAGGAGTCATTAGGTCTTTTATTTCTATGTTATGGTTTAGAGTCCGAGAGGGTCGCCTGATAATATTTATGAGATTAACTCACATTTTTGGAAATTAAACTGGAATTGGATTATATAAATGATTGTTTGATTGTTCTTCAAAATGGATCACCCTGGAATCCTAGTTTCTCTTATTTTCTAAACTCAAATAATTCAATTGTCCATTTTATTATTGTCTTCCAATATTGCCTAGCTTAAATGAACCAAACTCTTTTACCAATTTGTCTAGATAGTAGTAAGGTGTCTATGTTTTAGTGCTTGATTATACTTCGAGCCTACAATCCTTGAGTTCGATAAATTATTACTTGCCCTCTGCATTGGTCTGTACACTTGCAGAATAGCGTGTTGCAAAATATGCTATCAACAACATGTCACAAGTTAATAAACTATTTTAGATTTGTAAAGGAAATTAGAGGGGTTGATAGCATCTAATTAAGTTCAGAAGTAGCATAACATAGTAATCAGATTTCAACCAATTCCATCCAGAATTGACTTGAGGTGGGCAAGCAGACCATACTGAAAAGGTAAAAAGTAATGAATAGGGACTTCCCTTTGTGATTCATTAAATTATGGTTGTTTGTGGTTTGGTGGTGATCGGTGGACAGGGATGCAACATCCTGAGCATCAGCAGAGGCCGCGCATGTGGCGAATGAGATCAGAGCCGGATATTGTGTTGGATATGGTGGTTGCTCATAATGTGTGGCAGTCGAAAGACTAGGGCGACGCTGGGAGCAGATTCCGCACAATGGTTCCGCACGGCACCCTGTGGTAAAATATCCAGCAAGCAAGTTCCACTATCGTTTAACCATAATGTGCCTGATAAATCACCAGAGGCAGAAATTCCTACAGCAGAATGTGGTCGGAGCAGACAAAGCACCGGAGCAAACAACTTCGTGAAGAAGAGGAACAAACGGAGAGTTGGTCAGACCTTCCTCGTTCAAAATCTTCAACTTATGCCAATTGCTCGAATCAGGAATCAGTTGCTGATCAATCAGAGGAATCGCACCTCTTCACCAAATTCGACAGACGGCCCAATGACCGGCGTGACTGAATTCACCGTCTGCGTCTATTGATAATAAAAATTCAGGCCACGGAAGCCCCGCACGCCACAAAAAAATGATTCAAACAACAAACTCTAGCAAGATCGCAAAATAAGCCAACGCGAGAGGAGAGTGTGTTGTTCCTTCAAGTTTCACAAACAATAGTCGACGCCAGTGAAGAATCCAGACCCAACCGAGTAAACACGGAGGGGTCTGGTCCAATCAATAGCATTATCAAAATATTCTCAAATTCTCAATCGTCGCTGCGAGCAGAGACTCTAGTCAAAAATACGAGTAGAGGCAAAAGCGAATTTGGTTGGAAGAGCCCATTTGCAGCTTCTTGACTGCGAGTCAAATATGGTGGGATTGTCGGCACGTGGTCGCTTATGTGACGCGACAACCAGGCGAGGAGGGTGGCGCTGCGGAGAGGTGGGAGTGGCTCCTATGCATGGGCATAAAGCAGCTGGCGGCGGAAGGGGCAGCGATAGCAACTTACGGCACCACGCACAACATCCTTGTCGAGCGTGCGAGTGGGCATGTTGCTGTGCGCAGGGCACCTTCTTCCTCGCAGCAGTCCAGCGTGTGGCGAGACCGGCAGAGGCAGTGGTGGCGCAACACCGTGCACAACGGCCCCCGCTAGGGGTGCACGCAGTTGCTCTGCTCCTTGCACATAATCTCTCTCTCTTGCTCGTTGATCGGAGGCTGGTGGCGCGCAGATATTTCAGGTGATGGAGGCGCGGGTGAACGGAGCAGTGGCGACGGAAGGAGGAAGGTTTGGCTCGTGGTTTCCGTAGTTGTTGCAGATCCTCCATTCTTCCCTTTCTTTCTAGTCTTTTCCCACAGACAGCGCCAATTGTTATGCATGAAATTCAACGGATTTCCTTTAAGACAGAATACTCGAAAAAAATGGAGAATTTTTATTCAATCAGAGTAAAACAGAAAATAATCGATCCTTCTACAATGAGAACAAGGGTATTTATAGGGATAAAACCCTAAATATACAAGGAATAAAGATTTAGATATAATAAGATATATCTAAATCTTTTTCTATCTTTTCTAGATTTTTTCTTATTCAAATATAATACAGATAAGAATAAATCCCGTCTAATAAGGAAATAAGATATGCAATATCTTTATAGGTCCTTATCCAACTAGCGTGGTTTCCGAGCTACTATTTGTTGAAGCGGTTCGATCACTTAGATTTTAGGAGTGACTCGATCAGTTGCCCAAGTGGGTCCATGATCCGCTCGACTTAGTTTTGCTAGTCAGACCACATTTATTCGTAAATGGCCCAAAATGAGTGAGATCATTTTGGGGCTCAACAGATATAATCCTTGAAAGCATGCTATAGACTAATATAGGTGCCATAAGAATGAGATCTATGATGATTGATGTCTGAAAATTATGCTATGTGTTGATGAAGAAGTTTGGCCACGAATTTGTGAAGAATATGATATTATAAGCATGTTGTTGGTGAACTGTGATATGTATAGAAGCTTGATTGTAGAAGACGGGTCAAATGGAACCTAATTGATCTGAAATTTAAATATGTTATACTTGAATGCGTTAGGAATATTTTGGTTTTGGTTTCATGTCAAAATATTATGTGGTTAAAAAGTTATGCACTCTGCAAAATTTTGTATCATTCTGTGTCACGTTTTGAAAATGGTTTCGAAAACTGCACTTAGGCGTTTCATAAAATTATTAAAGTTTATTTATAGGTTCTAGACACATCACAAAGTCTTCATATAAATTTTTAAGTCGTTATCATGTGTATTTTGTCTGAAATGAATTTTTAAAGTTATACCCTGTTTTCAGACCCGTAGCAAAAATGTTCAGGAAATCCAATCTCCCCCAGCCCATATCTCTTAAACAAAAAATGATTTTCATAAACCGTCAATTGGAGAATACTCATATAAAAATCTAGTTTCTTCATGTTAAATTTCATGTCTTAATTATCTGTATATTTTATTCGGCGTTATTTTGAAAATGGCATTATCTAGAATGCATAAATAGGAGTTTTAGGTTCAAGGTCATAAAGTATTTCTAAATCGCATCCAATTATTCTCTTAAACTTCATTACAACATTTTTAGAAATAAGGAATATTTTCAAAATTGTTTAACATAATTATTAATCAATTATATGCATTTAGTTATAGGACTTGAACATGTTAGAGAGTCTCACTGCATAAACCTTTAAAACAAATATGAAAGCCACAAGAATTCGGTACATAATTGTCAAGCATATTGATTTAATTAAAAGAGCATGATTTATACAAGCTTACATGTCAAATGAATGTTAGTAAGCATGAATATATGTTGAGCCTATGTATGAGGTGATTACTTGAATCATGCTAAATGAATTAGATATGTTAAACATATATGAGAAGCATGCATGAAATTGACAAGCACACCTAGTAATTAAGTGTTATAACTTAGGTGGGTGATTGTGGCCAAGAGGCATCAACTAGTGGTACAAAGTGATCAACTATTGCATAAGTCATAAGATGTGCACTACTTTATCCTATTTCTTTGGGTTTGCTTTTTCAAATGATTTCTAAAATGAAAATAAATGATGTTTTGATTTTTGGAAAGAGATGAATCACCGTTAAATTGTTTTGGTGCTTTTCAATGCCACGAGCATGGTGGAGAGATAAGGAGGAGGGCTCGATCACCCTCTTGGCGGGATAAGTTGGAGAGATAAGGAGGAGGGAGGAGTTGTAACCCTCATGCGTGTACCACGAGTTTTATGTGAAATGATCGTTTATGTTGCACCACAAAAATAAGTGAGAATTCCCATGTGAGGTAAAAATTGTTTTGAGCATGCATAAGTTTGATTTCAATAAAACCCTTATGTGATGCTTGTGTGAAATGGTGATGTCATCATATATATGTAATCTATTTTCGAGACATCGTGAACACTGGGTAGGCGGAGTACTCAGCCCCTGTGTGTGTTCTTCCCCACATGCAGGTACAAGGTGATGGCGGTGGCAGCGGCATTGTGGTAAAAGTGGGAAGAAGACAATCAAATGTAAATCTCATTATTAATGTAATCTTTTGTTTTATCTCAAACTTTCTTTCCCCTTGTTTGGCATAAGATTGTCTTTTGGCATATCTACTTGAATCCCATGAAGTTGTTGAAATTGTAAACCCATTTGAAGCTATTACTTGAATTTCTTTTTATGTTTGAACCCATTATGGCATGATCTACTTTGATTCATATTGCATGTCTTCCTTGGTGACTAATTTGATTTGATTGTCATTTGGTATCGAGGCACTAGGACTATGTCTTCATACATAGTACCATTCATTTGTTCATGTTAATTAGTTATATCCAAGTCGTACTTGGCGTAAGACCCGCATGGAGGTCATTACATGAAACTTCATTGTTATTCGTCGTTTCCCACGCTTCAATTGTAAATACTTCATAATGCTTCCGCTACATTTGGTCTTTTGTTTATCATTTGGATTTTCTTCAAAATAAATTCGTGTTCTTTTGATAAAGTTCAATTGCTTTCGTTATTATTTAAATGAAGTTCTAAAATTGTTATTAAAGAATTTCATTGATATCTTTCCAAGTTATTTTAAAACCACTAAAACCCTTAACGTGCATTGTTCACACGTGGGTCTAACGCATAGGCCCGGTTTTGGGGCGCGACACCCCATCCATCTCAAACCTCAATTGAGGAGTTGCAAAGGCAAATTAACTTGGATTGGTGAAGAAGACAAGACTTGAGGAGGAGATCAAGAGCAAATCGAGTAAAATTGGGGAAAAATCACTTGATACCTCTCTTGTAATGGCCAAGTTGTTTAATTGCTTTTATTTGAGCCAAACTAGAGGTATGTGTAGCTAAACTCATTTGGATATTGGATTAAACGATGTAGTGAACTAATTTGGTTGATGATTGATTTTTTACCTCTCTCTAATAGATTAAGGCGTGCTAGAGCTTATTCTTATGCATATGATGTAGATAAGAGTTAGTCATATGCTAATTGATACCAAGATTGCAGCCAATACGCGGGTTGACGTATCGCAAATAGCATGTGCTTATGTGTATCTCGATCCAATCCATGTGTGGAGGAAGTGCATATGTTAATGATTCACGTGCTTTTAGGAGTGATTTGGGATTTAACAACATAACGGTTCGATAGTTCTAATTTCAACAATAATTGATTTATTGGTGCTAAGGGAATTGATTAGTGTATGGTGAATCGGCCATCTATAGAGAGACTAAGCGAGTTTACAACATTCAATTGACCAAAGGAGTTCACTACTTAGTTCATCCAACATCCTTTTTTGTCTATCTTGTAACTCATAATTTGTTCTTGTTCTTCCTTAAATTGTGTTTAAGGCATTTGTTGAATTGTGAAAGCATGATAAAAGTGAGTGATAAGCTCATTATTTTACTCGCTTATCTATATTATTTTCTACTATTTTATGTAGTTTTATTGAATTTATATATATATTCTATGCATGAGTCTATATTAGGTGGTATTATGCGCATTTTGGTGTTTTTGCAGGGTTTTAGGCCTAAGTTCACGAGAAATCCGTTCTGGAAGCAGTGACGTGTAAGAGTAGCAGTGAAGAGTTCTTCCACAAGAGGAATTCGAACTATTGGCACATGGCAATGGATGATTCTTTGAGTCAGCTCTCCAACGCAACTGCAATCGGATCAATCGGAGTTCGGGAGAGAAAGTTATGGCCAAAACCGTGAGACCGCGCAGAAGGGGCGAGAAGCTGCGTCGACAGACGCCAATCAGCATTGATCGACGCCGACCAAGAAGCCACGTCGATCGACGTGGATCAGCCACGATCGACGCGAGGCTGTCTGCTGGAGCGAAAATTCGAGGAAAAATGGATTTATTCATATCTTTAGCCCTAAATTTGATAGGATACACATCAACCACTATAAATACCTATGTAAATTCGATTTTTCAGAAGACCCCATTATTCCCAATCATATATTAGAGTTTTTAGAGTTTGGAGACTTGGGAAACACGAAACCCTTTTATTTTCTTGTAAGTTCTTTATGTTTATGCAATTTAATATGTTTTCTTTTGGATTTCTATCTGCGATGAGTGGCTAGAAACCCTAGCGGGTTCTAGGGGTTGATATTATTATGGATGCATGTTAGGATTAATTAATTAGGTTCATGATTCCTGTGTTTATTCTATAATTCTAGATTAATTCAAGGACCGAGAGGTGACGATTAATTTAGATGTCTAGCTATTGATAGAAGGACCGAGAGGTGAATATTAATAGTGGGAATAGGAATGCATGATACAATCTACACTATCCAAACAGATGTACTAGACTGTAGGAATTAAACTGATTTGCTTATCAGATTGACTAATTTGGTGTACTTTGAGACCGAGCGGAGATAGTCACTAGTTAGTAATCTAGGTTATATTTGCCAAACAAGGAAATATAGCATTGTTGCAGTATTCCACCTGTTAAATTAATTGATTCCTACATGTCATCCATAATATGAATTCTTCCCTAGAATCTGTGTTCCTTTAAATTTGCTTTCAAAACTACTTTAATTTTCTGCATTGTTTTCTTTACTTTTATAAAACCCTGATTTTGGATCTCTCAAACAATGAATCTTAGGATCATAGCTAGTATATAGGATAGTTTCCCCACACAATTCCCCTGGATCGATAACCTTAGGGTTTACAAATTCATTTGCCGCTGTTATTATAATTAATCTGTTAGAAATAGCAGTGATCAGTGAGATATGATTGTAGCTTTATAGTTGTTTCTAGTGTTAGATGTATTGCATTTGCTTAGTTAGTGACCTTACTCAACGATTAAGTTTTTCCAAGATATAATCCTTCACAATAGTAGTTGGTAATCTAGCGGGCAAAGGGATGGGAAATGGATTGATATTTTAAACCTTGTGTTGCATTAGAAATTTCTTGCAAGTTTTTAGTGCGATCAAGTTTTTGGCGCTGTTGTCGGGGACTCAAATAAGTAGGCTGCTAGATTAGTTGAACTTGTGAAGATTGTAGTCTAGGTGTTTGCTTTTGTGTTTGATTGAGAAATTTTAGTTTGAATTGTTGTTTGTTTTTGTTATTTCGTTGTAATTGGTTTTGTTGGAACTTTGTAGGTGTTGTATGATCACGAGATCTAAGGCTCGTTAGTTAGAAGAGCAAAAGTTCCAACAAAGGTTTAAAGGAGTTAAATTTGAGTTCGAAATGGAAAATCGGCATGAAGACACTAGGAGGATAGACGAGCTTGAGAGGCAATTGGAAATGATGAGAGCTTTGATGAATCGGCAGAACAAACCGAGGAGGCCTCTCCAAAATCTCTTTAGGCCTCAAGGAGAGCAAGCTATCGGGGGATTCCAATTGGGGGTTAATGCAACCCAATTCGAGATCAAACCTCAACTTATCCAAATGATTCAAAATAACCAATTTGGTGGCCATGCTACGGAGGATCATAATGCTCACATCTCGCGGTTTCTTGAGATCACCGATACTATCAAGATTAATCAAGTACCTTAAGACCATATCCGCTTGAGATTATTTTCATTCTCCTTGAGAGACGGGGCTAGGCATTGGTTTGAAGGCCTCGACAAGTCCAACATAGCTACATGGGAAGAGCTTCGAGAGAAGTTCTTATTCAAATTCTTTCCTCTAAATTTTACATTGAAGAGAAGAGTCGATATTACCTCTTTTGGACAACGGTATGATGAGCCGTTGTATGAGGCTTGGGACTGTTTCCGTGATCTACTCCGAAGGTGTCCAAGGCATGGTTTATCGAGGAGTCAACAAATATGCCAATTTTATGGGGGTCTCAATTATGAGACGAAAGTTATGATGGATGCTTCTTCGGGGGGTTCTTTCCTCGATCAAGAGGAAGAGGAGGCATGGAGGACTATTGAAAAGATGGCGGAGAATAGTTACCAATGGCCAAAGGAGAGAAAGGACTATAAACCGGTCAAATCAGTAAGTGAGATGAAGGAAAGCAAAGAGTTGAAAGAGCAAATTGCGATGATGCAAAAGAAGCTCGATGCATTAACTACATCAACAATAATTGGGCACCCTACAATCCACCGGGTAACATGTACTAGCATCCCTCTAACCATTTTCATCCTAATTTCTCATATGCTAACCCCAATAATGCGTTGAATCCTCCAATGCAATTGGAGAGAGGGGGAGTAGCAACCAAGGAGGGTATGTAGGAGGAGGTAGTAGGTTTGGGAACCAAGAGGTAAGAAATAATCCGAATGAAGAGTTGGATAAGAAATTTGAAAATTACGATGGAATGTTTGCTGAAATCTAACTTCAAATCTCATCCATTGCCAAACAATTGAGTGGAAAGCATCAAGTGGGTAAATTTCCGAGTGATACGAAAATTACTCAAAAGAAGAGTTGCAATGTGGTGGATGAAGAGCAAGGGCATGATGAGAGAGTGGTTGTGATGACTCCAAAACTAGAGAATGGGGAGTTGGAAAGTGAAGTAAAGGTTGTGAATGAAGAAGAGGAAAAGGATATGGAAGTTCAAAAAGTAAAGGAAGAGAATGAAATTCAAGGTAAAGAGGTCAAATTCTTCGATTATGTGAAGAAGGGCGATATTGAGATGCCACATCCGGAAGAGATCCAACGAGTCCCATTACTTGATGAGTTGATTGAAGAAGAGTTAAAATCGGATGGTGGTTCACTGGAGAATGGATTGATGTGAAGAGTTGAGAGGTGAAAGTGAGGAACAAGGAGAAAAGAAAGTTGCTAACAAGAAAGATGATCCGGGAAGCTTTGTTATAAGTTGCAAGATTGAGGAGACAATAGTAGATAAGGCCTTGTGTGATTCCAGGGCGAGTGTTAATGTGATGTCTTGGAGCTTATACAAAGAGTTGGAATTTGGAGAGTTAAAACCCACTAGCCATGTCCTACAAATGGCTAATCATGTTTTATTTTGCCCAAGAGGGGTAGTAGAGGATGTGCATGTGGAGGTGTTGAGTTTTACCTTTCCGAGTGATTTTTTGGTGGTTGACATGAAGAACAAGGAAGGTATACACTTGATATTTGGGAGACCATTCTTGCACACGGTGGATGCCTTGATTGATTTGAAGAATGGTGAACTCACCCTTCATTGTTGCGGCAAAGAAGTTGTTTTCTCCTTACCTCCAAAGAGCATGGATGATATGAAGGAAGAAAGGCAATTGGAGCTTGACAAAGGAGTTCGAATGAAGAGGTTGAAGGATGGTGAAGATCCAAGAATGATAACCATAGATGAGAACAACGAGGAGTATGATGATCCGGGAGATTACAAGGAGCTGGAAAGAGGAAGAATGAAGAAGGCTAGAGGCGATGACGAGCCGCCTCAAAGTGCAAGGAGAAAGCTTCTCTTTTCGGATGAGCATTGGTCAATGGATCAAGGTATGAGTTCCAGATCTTCTCCTTGTGACAACGATTGAGGATGATGAGGTAAGAAGTCAAGCTAATGGCTATAAAGAAGTGCTTGTTGGGAGGCAACCCAATTTTTAATGGCTTTTGGTTATTTTTGGTATTGAAATAAGTGAGTAGGTTGATTTTGGTTGTTTTGATAATTTTGGTTAGAGGATTGTTAATCTATGGATGATTTTGCAGACTTAATTTGTTTTGTGATTGAGGAAGTGAGTTTGGGGGAGTGCAAACTTGAGTTTGAGTTGATAATTCTAATGAATAAAGCAGGCGAGCTTGAAAAACAGAGAAGAATTTTGCCCTAACCTATTTTGGATCGACCTAGCTGGAAGGAGATCGATCTAACCCTATTTTTTGCTGCTGAGGGTTCGGTCGAATTTTCAAATTTTTCACGGGTCAGAGCTGGGATCGACCGAACCTTACTTTGTGTTGCTGAGGGTTTACTCTTCACCTCTCTCCTACTCCTTTATCTTTAGTGTTTTAGTTTTTAGTTTGCTGGATATTTTTCTCTCATGAGATTAGATTTGGTTGTATTCTTGATTGAATTGATGGATGTTTTATGGTTTTATCTTTTTGGAATGAATGGAATTGCATGAGTTGATTATTCATGTTAATATTGGATAGTGGATTGATTGGTGGTGCTAGTGGAGTAATGCTTGATGTATCTAGAATTTGGTTTGTGGAATGTTGGTGGAAAGATGTTTGAGTGGATTTTTATTGGTTTTGAATGCATATTATGTTATTGAGGATTCATGGTGGAATGTTTTGAGTGAGATTATGAATTGGTGGAAATGAGCTATTGATGAAATGAATTATGCTTAATTGGTGGTGTTTGTGTTTGTGTTTATGTTTAGTAGGTACAATAAGGCAAATGGAAAAGCGGTTCGATCGTGGGTACCGATGGGTAACACATTC
>JAPKLW010006584.1:0-17043 GCA_026898455.1 Plectranthus barbatus
AACTCCGATTGACCCGATTCTAGTTGCGTTGGAAAATTAACTCGAAGATCTATCCAATGCCATGCGCCAATAGCCCGAATTCCTCATGTGGAAGAACTCTTCACTGCTACTCTTACACGTCACTGCTTTCGGAACGGTTTTCTCGTGAATTTAGGCCTAAAACATGCATGAACATCAAAACACGCCTAATACCACCTAAATATAGACCCATGCATAAAATATAAGGATAAACTTAATAAAACCACATAAAACAGTTGAAAATAATATAGATAAGTGAGTAAAATAATGAACTTATCAATGTGTCGGTACATGGTTATGTATTGATGGTATCAACAGTGGGATGTGCCATTCTCATTGACATACAAATGAGCCAGATCCCTAACATACTTCCTATGATCTTAAACCTAACTGAAGGATAAGGGGCACACACAGATTGACCGCACTTTGATTTACCATGGTGGCGAGTCTTACATGTACTCTTATACCCGTATTTTGGGTGTTGGCAATTTGTGTGTGGCCTGCTTAGTCTGGCTGTTTAGGTAAGCATATCCATTTCAGGATGGTGACATTCCTTGAGGAGCTCACAAGGTTCATTATGCTAAACCCTGCAGGTTGAATTATTTAATTCAGGCATAAGTGAAAAGGAGTGAGTGGTATTACTTAGGAAATAAGAGATTAATTAATTGTGGCTGATTGTCATAAGCCAAATTAATTAATGAATGTCTAAAACCTTAAATATGTGGATCATGTTAGTTTGGTGCAACCCGTTCCTAATAACGTGGTAATAAAGGGGCGAGTCAGCATTTTTACCGTGGTGAAGGTTAAAACAATATTTTATTAATTAATTATGTTCTGGGTTGAACAAGGAAGGATTAATTAATAAAGAGGGCCCACTTTATTATTTGCATCTTGTCCTTGGTCTGGCCCATGAACTGCTCAAGCCCATTAGGGTTAGGGTTTCTCAAAACCCTAACACTATATAAAGGCCTTCACTCTATCAGATCAACAAGGGTTTTTTCAGTATATTGAAAATAGAGGGAGAGAACGGCGGCGGCTATCTGTGGGAGGAATTGATCGATTCCTCCAGATCTCGGATTCAACTTGGTAGATAATCCTCACCAGATTTCCAAGGAGCAAGGGAACAGATCAAAAGATCAGATCTGTAGGAACAACTGTCCGTCGCCGGTGTTCAAATTTAGATTCAGATCTATTTCATCGTTATTGGCTCCGATCTAGATCTGTAGATCAAATGGTGAAATCAGGTATTCTCTAAATCCATCCTCTGCAATTAATTTTGTATGAGCATGCATAGGATCGCATGGTTTATTTAATTGAAATTTGTTCCTGGTATTCTAAGAACGATTCTTGGCAAGAAATTCATTAATGGCAACTCGTGTTTTCCATCGTAGACTCAAACCCTACAAAAGATCTTTCCAAGATCTCTACAAACGAGCTATTTTCTCAACTTAAAGCTCACGAGTGGGACATCCAAATGGTGAACAAGAATGAAGCCATTCGAATGGCCAGTTCACCTACCCAACATAATGAAAATGCTGCATACTTCGGGAAGAAGGACACTAAGTGGAGGCGAAGGAAGCCAACTCAAACTGACAGACTCGTCGGTTAGTCAAACCTGGTGAAAGAGACACTATCCACTTCAACCTCCTACCAAATGAAAGAGAGAGCTCTCTAGAAAAGCTTAAAGAGCAGATGAAGAAGCTGACCAAGTTCCTGGAGAAAGCAAAGGCCAAGACGAATTCTCCTCAACATAGGACAAGAGGTTCGTGAAGAGATCACCTCGATCTTGCTTTGAATGTGTCTCTGCAGATCACCTTAAGTTCGACTGTCCACATGTGGACAAGGAGGAGAGAGAAAGGCTCAAAAGATCTTTGAGCGAAGAGCTTCAAGGTCCGTTGCTAAGGCAATGTTGTTAATAACAAAGGTGCCCAAGATTCCCGACAATGATGATAGATACATCCCTTTAGACGAAGACTCGAAGGAAGAAGCTCTGCTAGCATTTCTTGCCACTATCGAGGTAGGAAACGAAGATTATATAGAAGCAGAGATGACCTTAACCGCAAATGGTGATGAGGTTACCAATTCTCTACCAGTTTCAATGCTTTCTGCATGCATAATAGAGGACTCTCAATCGTGAAGATGTTTCCCTCGATCTTTTGTCAAAAGAATATCAAGATTTTATGAACTTAAAAATATTTTAACCAGAGAAAACTCTTTGCTGAAAGTGCGAATTTCAGTTTTGACCAATGAGATTGATAAGTCTCGGTCTACCAGCAAGAAATTGGCCAAACTTAGGGAAGAACACTTCAGTTTGTCAAACGGTTTTAATTTTCTTAAAATGGATTGTGATTCCTTGAAACTGAAAAAAATTGAGCAGGAATATTTTAAATGTTCATTTGTGAAAAGCTCTAAAGAACTTGAAAAGGTGCACTTTATACAAAGAGACCCCAAGGATAAAATGGGTCTAGGTTTTAAAAAAATGATTTGAGCAATTCTACATCTTCTTCAAGTACTGACACAGGCAAAGAGAAAATTATCTTTATAAAGGAAAATACCTGTGATCATTCAAGATTGAAGGGCAAACGGGTAGCCAAAAAATCCCTAGCTTTTGCTAGAAAGGCTAAATGTTGGACTGCCAACAACCTCAAAGTAGATAATTAGGAATTGATAAAGAGGACTTTTTTGGGAAAATGGTAAAATAGTATATTCCTAAACTAGCTCAATCACAAACCGAGAGAATGCCAATTCATCCCAAGAAACTCTAAGCAACATGTTCCTACTGCAAGGAAGCCAGTTTCAACAATCAGTTTGACTAAACACCTAGCTTCAGTCTAGCAAAAGTAAAACAACCAACCTGGTTACTCCCATAACCAGAGACCCAAATCTCATTTAAAATATGAGAGGACGAACATACCAAGTAGGGGGAACAACTACTTGAGGTTTGAGCTAAATACAAATTATTTTTCAAAGGCAATGAAGGCTAATCATGATAGTCATAAACCACATGATAATTCCACACATCCAGAACAAGTTTTTCAAGGTCCAGTGAGGAAATCCACTTCTAAAAGGGTTTCACACCCCTGCACAATTTCTCAAACAAATGTCATGCATTATATGAGAAGAAAGAGAAAGGTAGTAGGAAAAAGCAGTGAGAAGCTACCTGGCATGAGGAAAACTCTAGTTTGGATCCCCAAAGGGTGGATTCAATACAAAAATCCCGCAGGACCGCATATGTTCAGAGACCTAAAGCGTGATTTGTGCTTTGCAAGAACATGTACATACAGATCAACTTCAATGTAAGAAGAACGTACAGATTCTAGATGGTGGTTGCTCTGTGCACATGACCGGAGAAATAAATTTTCTTACAGATCTCATAATGATCAAAGGACCAGCGGTCATTTTTGGTGACAACTCTAAAGGTAAAAAGGCAGAGTGATGGGGAAGGGATGCGCTGAATAAAATAGAATCATCGTCAAAAACGAATCTCTTGTCACCAACCTGGAGCATAGCCACCTAAGCATCAGTCAGCTTAGTGAAAATTGTTATGTTATTTCCTTTGTCAAGTCTTAATGTCAAATTCAAGATGTGACAGAGGAATAAGGAAATGAGGATTATACATGGTAGACTGGCAGAGTGGACAGACAAGCTCATGCTTTGTGGCAACCAGCTCAAGTGAAAAAAACTAGCTGTGGCACAAAAGATGAACCATCTGAATTTTAAGACTATCAATCATTTGGTTAAGCACGAGATGGGAACAGGTCTGCCGAATGGATTCTTCAAGAATGAAGGAATCTGCAGAGCATGAAAACTAGGAAAGAAGACCAAGGCCTCATTCAAGAACAATCTAGTCAGTGCAAGCATAGAACGGATACTAGAGCTACTGCACATGGACCTCTTCTGACCAGTTACTCCACCCACCATTTGAGGAAAAAGAAACTGACCGAAGATACCAGTCTGGATCATCTCCAGTTCATACAGTCAGTTCTTACTCGCACGAAAGACAAAGAGAACAAATCAGAGGAATCACAGAAGACCATTCTTTAAGAATGGAGATGTATTAAAGACTAACGAAGCAACAACTAGTTTAGATTCCTCGGACTAGAAGAACCATTCTGACTTAAAAGCAGAATGTCAATATCCTATCTGAGAAAAGAACATAGCAGGTTTAGAATTTTTGAAAACCAACCTGCTCCCGTCAGAAAAAGAGAAGCATCAGATTGGATGACGCTCAAATGTCTTTAAACGGTTACAATTTTGAACCCTCTCCTGCTTCATCTATAAATAGATGTAGCACTTCCAGAAGAGAGGTTAAGAACTCTAACGAACTAAGATGAACTTGGATGATCTTGAACATACTCTAATGAAGAGTTCAAATCTCTCACGATTTCTAATAAGTTAGTGCAAAACATAATAATACTCTAATTGTAAATTAATCGACGAGAGAGGTCGTGATACAAGAGAAAGCATGTCGAGCAGGCAAATAAACAATGTTTCAGCTTTGATGTCCTTGATGTTTGGTGTTTTGTGCTCCACTATCATTTTGGTTCAGAACAGAAAATCCTGGTGGGAGTTGTTAGGCACCATTTGGATTGGCATAAGAAAATCATAGGTGATTCCTGGAAGCATTAGGATTGTAGACTTGGTTTCCTTGATATTCTCCTTCTCAGTAGTTTTTTTTATTAATTGTCGGCATAATTTATCTTTCAAGGAAGGTGGCATCAGGGTTTAAACAACTCCCACGATTCACGTAGTCTTTGTCAATAGTGTTCGGTTGTAGACTGGGTCGACAGCAGCAATGACTGAGCTTTCTTACCATTAGTAGTTGTTCATGGCCATCTTAGCTAGGAGTGTTAATGCTTCTTCTGCAGTCTTAAGTTATCGACCCTCCAGCTGTGGCATCCACATGCTCCTTCATTCACAATGTCAAACACTCGTAAAAATGGCAAATTTGCTCCTTAATATATATGTCATGTTCGGGCGATGCTCTCAACAATTCTTTAAATCTTTCCCAAGCCTCATATAATGTCTCATCAGCCTTTTCTAATCCATGAATTGGCCTCAAATAAAAGTCCATTAACCTTTATCCAAGTAATTTCGAAAGTATGTCGTCCATGAATTGGCCTCGTTTGTTGTGCAAGATTTCTTCTTCGTAACTATCTCCCTCATTGCTAGCCAATGTGCTATGATCAATTGTATTATCTTTGCCACTTTATGAGAAGAGGCGTACACTTATGGTATTTTCTTACTCGCGGAACATTATCTACCTCTAGGATTTCAAATTGTCCTTCAAGTTCTTTAGCAATCTCATGATAGGTGTCTCCCTTCTTTTACTAGGAACTGCACAGTCAGTTGATTGACTATCAACAAAGAGTAAGAATGCAGTTTGATCTTTGTTATTTTGAATTCGTGGATGAGATAGATTCCCGTTATTAGTGCCTCATACTCAACCTCTTTTATTTATTATTTTAAACTCAAAATGGATTGCACGCTCAATGATCAATCTATTGGGTGACTTTCGGCAAATCTTGACCTTGCTTCCCCTCGAATTGCTTGATCCATCTACAGACAATATTCACTACTCCATTTTCTTTAATGTGAACAGCACCTCCTCGGCCCGAATAAAGAAGTTGATCGAGAAATTTGTGATGTAGTTTGCCAATACCTATGACCCAATCATTGTTCAATTTTTGAAAGTTATACTGTAGCTACCTAGTTATATTGTCCATTTCATCATTTGCTCGATAAGTTCGGTTGTGGTAGCATAACACAAAGAGAAAACACTGATATCATCATGATCAGGTGACTCAAAATACAACCTTAATTTCATCAAAGCAATTA
Organism: Plectranthus barbatus; assembly: GCA_026898455.1. Classification (NCBI taxonomy): domain Eukaryota; kingdom Viridiplantae; phylum Streptophyta; class Magnoliopsida; order Lamiales; family Lamiaceae; genus Plectranthus; species Plectranthus barbatus. The sequence goes on from JAPKLW010006584.1 coordinate 5,857, forward strand.
CAATGGCGAGCACTAGTATTTCGAGGGCAATGTACCTTATTTTCGCATCGAGAAGAAGTATTGCTACCATAATAAACCAAATGTTGCCTCCCTTGTTATTTGCGCACTAGCACCCCACTTACGGCTTGTTTGGAGATGGATAAATAGAGAAATATGTTCTCTCATGGAACAGGCTTTGACGTTTATGGAGGAGACACAAAATAATTCTTCAATTCTGCCAAAGACCTTTCACACTCCTTGGTCCACTCAAACTTTCCTGTTTTTTTCAATGCACTGAAAAATGACAGTCTTTTCTAAGTACCTTGAGAAAACTAGCTCAATGTTGTTAGCTTCCCATCATTTGTTGCAATTCTTTCGTGTTTTAAGATGGCACAATTTACTGCACAATCTTGATTTTGTATGGATCTACTTTGACTTTCTGTCACGGGACTAAATATCTGATAAACATTCCTGAACTAACCCTGAAGGTACACTTAGCAGGATTTATCTTCATTATATAATTCTTCAGTATTTCAAATATCTCTTTCAGATGTACAATGTGGATCATCAATATACTTCCATTGTCTTCCTTATTTTATCTTCGAACATCCTGTTAAGAAGTTACTTGTAAGTTGATCCGACATTCTTCAGTCTTAAAGGGAAAAACATTATAACAGTCAATCCCTTAATTCTTCATGAAGGTTGTTTTCTCCAAATCATTGGGATGCGTTAATATTTGGTTATATCCCGATAAAGTGTTCATGAAACTCACCATCTTGTGGTGACGATGGAATCCACGAGTTGGTCTATGTGAGAAAGAGGAAAAGATCTTTTAGAAATGCTTTGTTAAAGTTAGTGTAATCAATGAAAATGTAATTTTTCAAAGTGTATTCAAAGCTCTCAACAACCAGGAGTGTCTTCCATTGAATATCTGACACTGCCTTTAAGAGATTCCTTGACTTCGGTTGAGAATCCAATCATTGGGATACCTTCCATCCTATGAAGCATCAAGCAGTCACATCTCTGAAAAGAGATTGGCTCCGACGGGCATATTGCTGAAAACAGACAAGTTCAGGAGAGAACTTTAAAAGATTCCCCTAGCAGCGAAGGACAAGTTTTATGTAGGTTCGCCCTTGTCTTGGCCGGAGCTGCAGCTGGCTGAGGAGAACGAAGTAACGGAGGATAGTTTTGTAGTGGCCGGGTCGAAGGTTCACCGCCTGCTACAAGTGAAAGACGATTCCTTGTATTTCGTATATTTTCTTAGTGAAATTCTTAGCGTTTCGGCTAAGGAGTGGACGTAGATCTATTTGATCGAACCACTATAAATATTGTGTCTCTTTACTGTTTTATTGGTTACTGTTTCTCGTGCTTGTCTTTGAAACCTAGCAACCAAGTTGCTAGAGTATAACTGTAAGAAACCCTAAGTACTAGCTGAGCTAAACAATCTTGATAAAGAAAGAATTTAAGGGCAAGTGAACATTAATATTCCGCTGCATTTCGTGTGTGTTTTTTGGTTGTATCCACCACGACGACTCTGATCTCGGGACCTACATAAACTATCAACACAAGTTCTCCAATGATGCTTAGTTGTTCCCTGTTAAACCCGACCCGAATAGTTAGCTTCTTCAACACCTTACCCTTATCAAATCACATGTTTCGAAGAGCTTCTAAAAACAATATATTGGTCAAATTCCCATTATCAACCATGACCCTCCTAACTTTGTAGCTTGCAATAAATACAGAGATCACCAAGGCATCGTGATGCAATTCGGACACATCTTTTCTCTCTTCTTGGTTGAATATGATTTCTCTCTTCCTAAACTTAATTAATTTGACTCACTATTCCCCAGCAGTGATGTTTAGTTGCAGTCCTTGACACTCCTCTAAGCTCTAATCCATCCATAATGATGTGAAGTGTTCAATCGACTCGTCACCTTTTGGGCACTAGCTACTAATTTATCCCAATAGTGGGCTCAAACTTTTATTCGATCTTGTCCTTCTCTTGTCTGTTTCTCTACCAAGAGTTACTTCCCCTCTCTGAAAGTAAATGTCTTAAATGCCACTCGCTAAGCATCCATACCACCTCTTTCTGAAGTTGTATGCAATCCTTAGTTGTGTGCCCATGATCTTTGTGTACGTAACATAATAAATATCTTATTCTCTTCAAGGGATCTTTTTTCATCTTTTCAGGCCACCTCATGTTGTTCCTAAGATTTTTCATTTCTTTTATAGAAATTACATGATGCACTTGCAATTTATAGGGAACTTCCTCGTACTCACGCCTCCTTGATATCAATGGTTCTCTCCTTGAGTACTGTCACGCCCGATTATTAAACAAGATGTAAATCATGGAATTGAGATACATCGGGTGCGAGACATACATTTGGGATATCAAATTAGAAGAAAAGACAAGCGATTCAAGATGTGAATCAAAAAACACATATCCTAAGATATGTAAATTTAGCAAAAGGTTTCTCCTTAAGAAGAGATCTTGGCTCCTCTAGAACGAATATCAAAGTATTCAAGTTTAACAATATCAAAAGACAAACAAAAGACAAAGAGTTTTAGCAATGGAAAGTTATCAATGAAGTATGTATATGAAGATACATACTTCATCATCTAACTATTACAAAAGAAGTCATCAGCTCCACCTCAACTGCTACCTCGTACTTTCCTCCAAAAGCTTCTTCTAACCTGTGCATTTTAAAAATATTGCCAGAGGCTAAGTACAAATTGTACTTAGTGAACACATGCCCGAAAACATACATATATAATTTTATCATGTCTTTTTAATCGGGTCGCACATGGGGTTTTAACTTTGAAATCCTCCCATGGCACAAAAACATTTTATGAATAAGCATGCTCCTTTTTCATAGTTAAACTATCTGCAAATAATTATGTGACTGGGAGGTGGCCTCCTACCACAGTCACGATGCTAGTCCAACTAGGGCATGACCCCTAACATGTCAGCATCATAGTGCACTAACCCAGCGTATCTTTTTCACTACCTGGGTATGACCGATAAGACACGCAGTACGCAGAGTCAACATCCACGTTGAAATACGTTTGATGTTAGTCTCTAAGTGGGGTTCCCCCATAGAAAGGATAGATAACAAACACAAAACTGTTGAAAAGAAAACATTTCATTTCATGCTTGACATGCTTTGAAAGGAAAACATCATTTTATATTTTTAATTTGACCCACTATATAGGGGAAATAGAAAGCCAACCTTAAGTAGGTGTGATTATGCAGTTGGTTGATCTAGTACTTAGTTATCTTTTTGCCATTTCCTACAATATAAGGAGTAAATAAATCCTTAGAGGATAATGGACTCCTAATCAATCTTGGACTTTTTAAATCTTGAGCCATCGGATAAGAGGATGTGAAAGAATTATCTGATCAATTGGTTGTAGGGTTTTTCCGTGAACCGAATCACCAAAACCAAACTGACCCGGATCGATTTATGGATATTGCACATAATTCAAATTCACAAAACCCTAGCATGCTCCTATGAATTTAATAACCAGTATTGTGGATTGAGGGATTACCGTTATTCTGTCGAGTCTGTACCGATCTTTTGCGTTTGAATTCAAAACTCCAATTCGACCATGCAATTCGATTTTATCTGCGGAATCAGAAATTAAAACCCTAATTTCTTAAATAAAATCAAAAATAAAGAAAAGAAATAAATAGGATTTATGTTCTCCAGATCAGATCTTCAGATCTGTATCCCGGTGCTGATCAGATCTACTACTGGTGAGGACTCCGTAGATCTGTAGCTTGAGCAGGACCAGAATTCGAAAATTCTCCTCCTTTCTTTTCAAAATCAGCGCCTCCCTCTCTCTCTCCTAGGTTTAGTGTGTTTCAACTATTGTTACAAATTACGAGAGAGAGCTGTCTATTTATAGACCTAGGGTTGTAAACCCTAATGGGCCTTTTTGCGCTCAATTCAGCATATTTAATTTGGGCCAGACCTGGGACCTAATGCAAATAAAAAAGTGGGCCTATAAATTAATTAATTCCCATGTCCACAACCCAGGACACAATTAATTAATTAATATTCATTGTTTTTCACCACAGAATTAATACTGACCTACCCCTTTATTACCACGTTATGAGAACGGGCTGCATTAATTGAGAATCCCCATATTTAAGGTTACCGGACATCCATTAATTAATCGGAGCCTCTCACAAGCTCTAACTACAATTAATTAATATCTTATTATTCCTGAGTAGTACCACTCAAACCTTATCACTCGTGCCTGGACTTAATCAACCTGCAGGACTTTGGCACGATGAATGTTATTGAGCTCCTCAGGGAATGTCCCCATCCTATTACTCGGATATGGTTACCTAAACCCAGTCTCAGGCGGTACTACATGAACTGCTGTTACCCAAGATGCGGATATACGAGCACGTTACTTAGGCTCTCCACCATGGCAAGTCAAAGCAACAGTCAACCCGTGCAAACCCCTGAACCATCGTTAGGGTTTGGACTCAATCAATATAACGAGATCTTGTATTCGCTGATGTCAGACAGACGAATACATCTCACTGCGGTCCATCAATACGCCACCTCTGCATACCAGCATGTCAAGTAATCAAGACAGACTACTTATTCCGACAATGCCGCATCCATCCGGACAGACGTATCCTCATACGCTGTCTCGGCTGTGATCAGGTTTATGTCTCACTAGGTCAAGTGATCATACTGTCTTCTGCGATCTACAACACGATGTATGATCGTCCCTATCAGTGAGACAAGAGGATACCATTGTTCATACATGTACGATTATTAACAGATAGGAGAAATAAACCGTTGTATACTCATTATAATAAATGCTTTCAGTATACACCTATCAGTGGTCGGCATCCACCTCAGACCCAGCTCACGAATATGTCTTTCGTAAACTTTCTGCGGCAAGCTCTTTGTAAACGGATCAACAAGATTGTCAGCAGTGTCAATATTCTTAATTAGCACATCGCCCCTCGATACGATTTCTCGTATGATATGGTACTTTCTCTCTATGTGTTTGCTTGCCCTGTGAGACCGCGGTTCCTTTGAGTTTGCCACTGCACCAGAGTTATCACAATAAATTGTGATGCTCCTTGGCAAACTCGGGATGACGCCCAACTCTAAAAGGTAGTTACAGAGCCACACCCCCTTTTTCGAGGCGTCGGAGGCGGCGACATATTCCGCCTCCATGGTGGAGTCAGCAATGCATTTCTGCTTTGAGCTCCTCCAAGATACAGCTCCACCTCCCAGGGTAAACACATATCCTGAGGTCGATTTCTTCTCATCCTGGTCCCCTTGGAAATCCGAGTCTGTATAACCCACAGGGCACAAATCCTCACTTTGATTAACTAGGCAGAAATTCCTTGTTCTTTTCAAATACTTGAGGATGTGCTTTACAGCAGCCCAGTGCGCCTGTCCAGGGTTAGACTGATATCTTGCTACCATGCCAACGGCATAACAGATATCTGGCTTGGTACACAGCATTGCATACATGAGACTACCCGCAGCCGAAGCATATGGTACAAGACTCATCTCGTCTTTCTCCCGTTGTGTCTGAGGACACTGCCCACTAGAAAGACGAACGCCATGTCTGAAAGGTAGCAAGCCTTTCTTAGCGAGTTGCATGCTGAACTGGGCTATCACAGTATCCACATAGGATGCCTGGGATAAGCTCAATATTCTTCTCTTACGATCTTGTAAGACCTTAATCCCAAGAATGTAGCCAGCTTCTCCCAGATCCTTCATTTGGAACTATTCGGAGAACCAAACTTTGATTTCGGACATCACTCCCTCGTTGTTTCCAAATAGGAGTATGTCATCAACGTAAAGTGCAAGGAAGACCACGCTTCCACTGACACAAAGTCGGTAAACACAACTTTCATTTTCCAACTGAGCAAATCCATAGGATTTAATCACATCGTTGAAACGTAAGTTCCACGACCTTGAAGCTTGCTTAAGTCCATACAAGGACTTCCTAAGCTTCCAGACAAGATGTTCTTCGCCCTTGCTTATGTAACCCTCGGGTTGCTGCATAGAGATGTCTCTACCTTCTTCAAGGTAACCGTTTAGAAAAGCGGTTTTGACATCCATCTGCCAGATCTCGAGGTCCATATGTGCAGCTATGGCAAGGATTATCGAGATGGATTTGAGCATGGCTACGGGTGAAAAGGTTTCGTCATAGTCAATGCCCTCTTTCTTACTATAACCCTTTGCCACCAGCCTGGCTTTAAAAGTCGTGATCTTTCCATCCGCACCTTTCTTTCTTTTGTATACCCATTTGCACCTTATGGCCCTAAAGCTATCCGGCAAATCAGTTTTCTGGTATACATCCATAGCAGTTATGGATTCAATTTCAGAATCCATGGCGACACGCCATTTGGCAACATCCTCGTCCTGCACTGCCTCTTCGTAAGTCAGTGGGTTATAGTCCTCATGTCCGTCTTCCAGGCTCAAGTCCGAAGACTCACCCACGAACATGTACCGTTCTGGCTGGAAAATAACTCTCCCACTACGACGAGGCATCGGTGCCGTATCAGTAGTAGGTGCAGTGACTTGTGGTCCTGCACCTTGCACTGAAGAATGTGTCTATGGTGTTGTACCTCTCACAGGTGCACCCACATCTACACGTTCCCCTTGACCTGTGATTACTTACATACTCGTCCTTCAAGAATCTAGCGTTAGTGCTAACAACGACCCTTTGACTCTCGGGACAGTAAAAGTAACCACCTTTCGTTTGCCTGGGATACCCTATGAACAGCATTACTTTTGACCTGCTTTCTAACTTTTCAGGTTCCTTCGACAGTATGTGTGCCGGACAACCCCATACTCTAAACTTGCACAAACTAGGTTTGCGACCAAGGAAGAGCTCAGAAGGCGTCTTAGGAACTGATTAAGAAGGCACCACATTAAGCACGTAAGCTGTTGTTTCCAATGCGTAGCCCCAAAATGAAATTGGTAAGTTTGCATAACTCATCATTGATCTTACCATCTCTAGAAGAGTCCTATTTCTTCTTTCAGCTACACCATTTTGCTGGGGAGTACCCGGTGCAGTCCACTGGGATGTAATCCCATTTTCTGACAAATATTGCAGGAACTCGTTACCGAGGTATTCGCCACCGCGATCAGATCGCAGCGACTTGATAGTTTTCCCGACCTTCTTTTCTACTTCAGCCTTGAACTCTTTGAATTTCTCAAAGCATTCAGACTTGTAGCGAAGCAGGTAAACATATTCGTACCTTGAGTAATCATCAATGAAAGTGATGAAATACTCGTACCCTCCACGAGCCTGTGTGGACATCGGTCCACATAGGTCAGAATGGATCAATTCCAACACTTCCTCTGCTCGAGACTGACTAGCCTTGAAAGGCCTAGTTGACATCTTGCCCTCGATGCAGGATTCGCAGACTTGATAAGGTACAGCCCGGACTAGGTCCAATGTACCATCATCTGCAAGTCTTTGAATCCGCTTCAAGCTGATGTGACCCAGTCTCAAGTGCCAGAGATATGTAAGATCCTCATCAGAAGAAGTAAGTTTTCTCTTTCTAGGATTATCAATTACGAATGAATTACATGCAATACTTAAGGACATATTTGATCAAAGCAACATAGAGATTGTAAATCAACATACCATAATGGATAACATTGTTATTACCAATGATAAAATCATAAATAACAAATATCCATAAAAGTTGATGAAATTTGTCCTGCCGATAAACCACGACCCACAAATAAATTCTCAAATGTACTTTAATTCATCAAAACATAAGGAAAAGAAAACTCCATGAAGCTCCGTCATAAAACGTTGCCTTCATCCAGTTTAGTGTCTTCTTGCCATCACTCACCAGCCTTGTCGGCACGGTCCCCTGCAAAGTACAACAACATGATCAACAAGTCAGTGCTTACAGCTCTAGAAGAGCAACAACGGACTCTAATCATGCTTACAGTTATACATGCAAAATGGCATACCTTGTCTAGCTTTGTTGGCTTGACAATCTTTCCTCCAGTGTCCTTTCTTACCACACCTGAAGCACCTGTCCCTTTCAGTCGCCACCTTAGGCTTTTTCCAAGCCCCACCATCCTTCAGAGGTGTCTTCTTGGCCCACTTCTTAATCCCTTTCTTCCGCTTCATACCTTTCGGTACAGCAGAGAGACTACCAGAAGTAGCCAAGGCAACCTTCTGAGGGTTCATAACTGATTCCGCTGCCATCAAGTCATTGAGCAACTCATTGAGAGTATACTCTTTCTTGTTCATGACAACATTCAGTCTAAAACTCTCAAAGGACTTGGGTAGAGAGTTCTGTATGATATCGACCTTAGCCTCAGCGTCGATACCTCCACCATGCACAGTCAGTTCATCCATGAGGTGAGTCATGGTAACAACGTGCTCTCTCACTGAGGTGCCATCAGACATTTTCTTACTCACGATTTCCCTCATGAGATTGAATCTGACGGCTCTATCAGTTTCCCCATGGGTCGCCTCCAGACTTTGCATAATGTCATAGGCATCCCTATGGTGCTGATGCTGCTGCTGCAAGACTTTCGACATATTGGTCATCATGTAGCACTTGACTACATTGTTCGATTTCTCCCACTTGTTATAAAAGTCTATATCCAGTTGACTGGATTCAGCAGTTGGCACTTCGGGACGAAGTACTTGCAGAACGAACATGTGTTCTTCTGCAATCAGGAGGTACTCGAGATTGCGTTTCCATTCCAGGAAGTTCGGACCAGTTAGAGTGTTTTGTGCAAGAATATTGATGACATTAGACATAGACATATCTGAAACAATAAAGAATCTTAAATAAGAACATACATGTTGAGCTTCGAAAACAAATGCATTGAAAACCTTTTAATAAGTCAAATACAAATGTTATCCACTAATTGCCCAAGAGTTCCCACCGCAAGCTACACTCGTAGACGTTTACGATGTCACCCTCAACCAGAACTGCAGGTTTTAAGCCCCAATCCATTTAATTTCACAACCATGTCAGGATGCTTTTGACACTAGAAATTAACAATTAGTGAAAACCTTAGACCAAGCCATCTCTCAAGAACAGGGATGCAATTCTTGCATTATATTCTAAGATGCTTCTAAGCCATTAACCACAAATTTAACTCCGGCCAAAAGAGACAGTTTAGCATGGCACGTAACCATACCGCATAGCCCTTAAAGCTTTTGTTATCTATAATTTAAATCAATCCTAGAATACTTGTGAAAGAGGTCTACGCAAGCTACACTCGTAGACGTTTACGCAAAGCCCTCCCACTATTCACATGATTTAAATTGTTTGTCTAGAAATCCCAACAACTGTACCCATGCACCTCTAGGAACTAGCAAGCTACACTCGTAGACGTTTACTAGAACGAGAGATACACTTACAGCCTAGGACCGCTTTGTGGAGGTCTATTGATTTTAATTAAAAAATCTGCTTAGTATTTTTCTTTTAAAAGGTTTCTTTATGCACACACATAATTTCTTTGTCATTATATTTTCCAAATTTTTGCATGTAATTAAACAAGCCCAAAAATTCCCAAAATATAATCCAACAAAAGAAATTAATCACATAAGCATGCTTGAAAAGCTGTAAATAATAAAAGCGATAAATCATGCTTTTCCTATTATCTACACATGCTTAATTGTGCACATAAATAAATCACATATCATACGAGGACAATTAAGGCAAAAAAAAATTCCTTGTGGCCCCAAAAATAGAAAAAATAAATTCTATCTATTACAATTTGAATTTTGAAATTGATTTGGATAATTCCAAATCTTTTTCAAATCTTCCAAATCTTCAAGGGCCTTCAAATCTGGATACACCAAATCTTCTGGGATTTAGGCCTTTGTGATCTGATGATTTGCCCTAACCCTAATGAAAACCCTAGGGTTTACACAGGATTGCACAAACCACCAAAACCATGAGCCACCGCGACGGGACAGCAGCAGCCGCCGACGACCGCAGCCGCTGCAGACCAGCCGCCCGCCGCCGCCGGCCAGCCACCGCGCCCGGCACGCTGCGCGCTCGTGCCCCGACCATGCGTGCTTGCGGTGCCGCCAGCGCCCGCCATTATCTCCGTCGGCCCTGCATCGGCTCCGTCTTCGTTCTTCGTCCTCGACCCATCCAAATTAAATTTGAAAAATTACAGAAAAACTATTCTATTATAATTTTTTTCGAATCTACACTAATCACAGATTTTCTCGTGATTTTACAAAACAATTCAGCCCTACACGGATAAACCACCGCGGGCTGAATTAACAGTTTGCAACGAGGAACACAAACCAACATCCAAAAAATAATAAATTCATACATGCATATCGAATTTAATTATGAACAACAGAGCCATAAATCAGAAACCTCGCTCTGATACCAATTGTAGGGTTTTTCTGTGAACCGAATCACCAAAGCCAAACTGAACCGGATCGATTTATGGATATTGCACATGATTCAAATTCACAAAACCCTAGCATGCTCCTATGAATTTAATAACCATTATTGTGGATTGAGGGATTACCGTTATTCCGTTGAGTCTGTAGCGATCTTTTGCGTTTGAATTCCAAACTCCAATTCAACCACGGAATTCGATTTTATCTGCCGAATCAGAAATTAAAACCCTAATTTCTTAAATAAAATCGAAAATAAAGAAAAGAAAGAAATAGGATTTCTGTTCTGCAGATCAGATCTTCAGATCTTATCCCGGTGCTGTTCAGATCTACTACTGGTGAGGACTCTGAATTCGAATCAGTTTTAAGAGAAGATGAGGGAGAGGAAATCACTGGATTGAAACAATTTATCATATGGCACTCTTTCCGGTAGCTTCCTTCATTATGATTTTACATTATTTTGTCGATAGGAAAGGTGACTGACTCGTTATTAACCCGGAACGTCAGTTTGCCATCTCGGATGTCAATCAGCGCTCCACCTGTCTTCAAGAAAGGTCTCCCCAAGATCAGCAAAATATTGTGGTCCTTTTCCATGATGAAGTCTTTGAACTTGACAAGCACATTCTCCACGATGCCTCTCGGGTCGGAGATAGAGCGGTGTTGGGAATTATCCCTAGAAACTCCCTTAGGACTTATTTGTAAAAGGTTTTGCTGGATCAAACCTTATTTAGTTGGTCGATCATTTGCTGAAATCTAGAGAGTATAAAACAACTTGTAAAGTCCTGTATAAGTTGAACATCGAGTTGTAAT
>JAPKLW010006585.1:0-17042 GCA_026898455.1 Plectranthus barbatus
AATTTGGCTAACAAAGATGGCCTAAAAGTGTCCATCACAAGACTTTGAATTTTGGCCTAAAACGTATTTGGGTTCGGTCTTTTCTCACTTCTTTTTCTTCCTGATGAAAAAGAACATCGATTGGCTCCATGGTACTTTGTCATATCCTGTAAACGGCTCAATTGTGCGTGAAACCTGCATAAAAAACCCAAAAGCAACCCAACGTAATATTTTCTAAAAGAATATGAATACGACACAAAAATATCACTTAATGATCTAATCCAAGGCATATAGTTAGCAGATTCACATCAGAAAAATGCACAAAATGATTGTTTATCAGTAGATCACTTCTTATCTCCAGTCCCCTTCCAACACTCCGGGTTGGTGAAATATTTTTTCTTTCTTCGATCAAATTCGGAGAATCCATGGTTCTTGAGTCACAGTGGTGTCCCTCCAAGTGGGTCTCGGATTTATCTCCTATTTTGTTGTTCTTCTTTATTTTGAGTTGATCTTTGTTTTGAAATTTTGCACGGATCGATTGTCTTGAGCTCACCTCGGAGGAGCAGGCTATGGTTGACCGCACCTATGATGTAAGAGATCAAGCATGGGACACGGTGCAGAATGATAGAGGTTTGTCTGCCTATAGTTGGTCCAATGTCGAGGGGGATATCATCAAACTGTTGGAGGAGATGGAATGGGTGATGAAGCCCAAGGAGCAACTTTGAGGGATGATACAATCTACATTCTGAGTGAGCCGATGACTAGAGCTTGAGCTAGGACATTTGGAGATGGATTGCATATGTTGATTAAAGATGTTTGAGCTGCAAGTGTTTCCAAGAAGTCGATGCTGCTTGAGGAATTAAATGAAGGCCCAAGAATTATTAATTTAATTATGTTAATGATTGAGCTTAGTTTAATTTTATTTAGTTATTTTGTGGCCATCATGTTAGGCCTTTTACAAAGTAGTTTTTGAATTTTATAGCTTTTAGAGACTAGGACTTAATTTCCTTATTAGATTAGGTTTTGAGTTGCCTATATATAGGCCTTCTTATGGAACAATTTATTTAGTTTTTAGTTCAATAAAATTCGTGAGGTTTTTTTCTTTATATTCTGAAGGCTCACGAAATTCTATTCATCCATACAATTTCAAATTCAACTTATCAATCAGAATTTCACCTCCGTTTGTAGTGTATTTGATCATATCCTTCGTTGTTGAATCAATTCATTTCTTGGGTCGTAGGAGATTATTCTGGACTACGGTACTTGAAGATTTTCGAATCTAAAGGTGTTGGATCATCTTCTCGTATACAATCAATTTGTTTCTATGTGTGTTTGTCTTTCTATCAAGTTGCTGGACTGTGATCTTAACCTTTCGGCGAGAATTGTATCATTTTGGTATCAATATCCAGGTCGTGTCCTACCTCTTCCTTTTCTTCAATTCTGTGTGTTTGGTGTTAAAAAAAACTCGAGTCTTGTTCTATTTTGTGTTCATCCTTTTCAGCGTCATGCGTGTCTTGGTTTCCCACATCTTGATTCGTATATCTTTGTCATTGAGTCGTGTCTTTTGCCTCTGCTAGAGTCGAAAATCTTGTTCCAAGTTTTAGTGTTTCTTCTTAGTCAAGATTGGAATTATCTTTCCATCAATACCATATCAATTCAAATTCCTTATATTGCCTAGTAAAATTCGTAATTATCAAATCTTTCCTTATCTATATTTTCCTTCTTGAATTACCAAACAATTTAGTAATTACCATATGTAAAAAAAGTAAAAAAAAAGAGTCGAACAAAAAGAAAAAAGAGTTTAAAAAAGAAAAAAAAAGAAAAAAGAGGAATAAAATTAGATCAAAAATCATAATTTCTTGATTTCTACTAGTGCCTTTTTGCCATTTTCCCGGCTAGAACCATTTTGGTCATAACTTTTGTATACGGTGTTCGTTTTGGGCTTCATTGTGCTTTTCAAAAATGTCTCGGAAAGCTCTTCAAGTCTCACCACTTAGCCATAATATAAGGAGGAAAACAACCAAATTTGATCGTCTTTAATTAGTTTTTGCTCTTCGAAGAATTCTCTGAAATTTTTTTCCACTTTTTTTTTGTTCCTTTACTTGGGTCGTCTGGAGTCATCCAGTTCAATTGGTTTGTCGATTTGATGTCTGTGGTATTTTCTAAAAATTATTTGAGTTCTTCAGAAAAGATAAAAGAGAGGTAAAAGGCAAGAGAGGTTAAGGTTATTAGAGGGATTGAAAAAAAGTCATATATACTAAGAGCGATACACGAGCATGAGTGATTCACATAACTAAGTGATACATGAGTGTACGCGAGGTCCTTCTTTTTTTCTAACCTTTCCTTGCAGGTATGTCAAAATGTAATCAAACTGAGGTGTTGAAAGGAGATGAGGAAGTTGGTGGACATGCCAAGTTCATGATGAAGGCCTTGAAATCTGAATCGACTAGGGTACTGAAGAGTGAGATGGAAGCAGTGCATTAAAAAATCGATGATCTCGAGTTTTCTATGGTAGAGAAGACTCAACGAGATTTAGCTGATAGCCATAGGAGTACTGGAAGAAGAGGGCGTGTAGGTCGAGGTGGCAGAAGCGCGAATAGGAGATAGAAACCTCAATATGAGGAGGACTTCGATGAGTATGTCGAGGGGGATTGTTTTGATAACAATTTGGGGAAAATCAAGATGAACATTCCATTCTTTCAGAGCAAGAATGAACTCGAATAGAACTTGGAGTGGGAGCAAAAGGTGGAGCTGATGTTCGAGTGCCACAATTACTCTGAGCTAAAGAAGGTGAAGTTGGCTGCAACGGAGTTTTCTGATTACGCTCCCGTTCGGTGGGATCAGTTAGTGAGAAGAAGAAGGAGGAATAGGGAGAGGTCGATTGAGACATGGGATGAGATGAAGGTTGTCATGAGGAGGCGCTTTGTGCCAAATCTGAAGGGATTTCGTAGTCGTGAATTGAATCACTTAAACCATGTAAGTCCAGATCGATAATTGGATATAAAAAATAATTACTATGCCTATGATTAATCCTAGCATGCTCCTATTGAATATGCATAAGAAAATTAATGCAGAATACCTGGATTGTAGAAACTTAAGAATGTGATGCGCAAATTTGATCCTTGATCCTCTTTCCCGCGCAACAAGATTTAACCTATAAGATGAATGCATTAAATCTATGAAATTAATAATAATTAATTTTGAATTTGAGTAGAGAGAAATAGAAAATGATCCTCTAGATCTAATCTTCTGATTTGTATACTAGCTCCGATCCAAAATATCTGGTGAATATTCCCTTCGGATTCAATGCCTATCGAGAAGCAAAATTTCCTTCTTGTTCTCAGATCTAGTCACCTATCACAGCTCCCAAACCTTGGTCTACTGCTTTGCTACTTATGATCTCGTGGTGTGTTGTGATCTGAGAATCTGAGGCCTATTTATAGGAAAATCTGATCTCCAGATGGGCTTGAGCTTTCATCGGCCAGACCAGAAAATAGTATGCAAATAGCAAATAAGACCTATCAATTAATTAATTCTCATATTCAACCTAAAATATAATTAATTAATTAATATTGATTCATGCCACTAGAGAATCAATACTGTCCTACATATTTGCTACCACGTTATGAGGTACGGGTTGCATAGGCTCGGTATATCCGCACATTTAAGGTTATAGACATTCTTTAATTAATTTAGGCTCTGACAAGCCATTTAATTAATTAACATCTGATATTCCTGAGTCAATCCACTCAACCCTTTTCACTTATGCTCGAACTTAATCAGCTTGCAGGACTTTAGCATAACGGACCTTTTTAGCTGCTCAGGGAATGTCACCATCCTATACTCGATGTGGTTACCTAGTTCTAGTACCAGACAGTCATACACAAATTGCTATCACCTAAGATACAGATATACAAGCTCAACTAGAGCCTTTCACTGCATCTCAAAGTGACACACAATCTGTGTAAACTTCTGTACCTTCGTCTAGGCTTAGGATTGTTGGGATTGTATACTGAAAGCATATATGATTAAGTGTTTTGTACACTGGTCTTCATATATGTTGCTACAACAATGCTCTCTGTCTGATGAAACGAACATACAACGAACCATATTATCCTATTATCTCGCCTTTAGGGATGATCATATGCTGTGTAGGAGATCACAGAGAATCATATGAATCATTTGACCTAGCGAGATATAAACAATATCACAGCTGAGACAGTCCCTGGATAAGCTGTCGGTCTATGCTGCAGCACATCGGTTCATAAGTGGGCTTATCCTAGCTACTTGATGTGTCGGTACATGGTTATGTATTGATGTGATCAACAGTGGGATGTGCCATTCTTATTGACATATGAATGAGCCATTTCCCTAACATACTTCCTATGATCTTAAACCTAACTGAAGGATAAGGGGCACACACATATTGACCGCACCTTGATTTACCATGGTGGCGAGTCTTACATGTACTCTTATACCCGTATTTTGGGTGTTGGAAATTTGTGTGTGGCCTACTTAGTCTGGACGTTTAGGAAAGCATATCCGTTTCAGGATGGTGACATTCCCTGAGGAGCTCACAAAGTTCATTATGCTAAACCCTGCGTGTTGAATTATTTAATTCAGGCATAAGTGAAAAGGAGTGAGTGGCATTACTCAGGAAATAAGAGATTAATTAATTGTGGCTGATTGTCATAAGCCAAATTAATTAATGAATGTCCAAAACCTTAAATATGTGGATCATGTTAGTTTGGTGCAACCCGTTCCTAATAACGTGGTAATAAAGGGCGAGTCAGCATTGTTACCGTGGTGAAGGTTAAAACAATCTTTTATTAATTAATTATGTTCTGGGTTGAACAAGGAAGAATTATTTAATAAAGAGGGCCCATATTATTATTTGCATCTGGTCCCTGGACTGGCCCATGAACTGCTCAAGCCCATTAGGGTTAGGGTTCCTCAAAACCTTAACACTATATAAAGGCCTTCTCTCTATCAGATCAAGTTAGGTTTTTCAGTATATTGAAAATATAGAGAGAGACGATGGCAGCGATCCGGAAGGGAGAGACTGATCGATTTCTCCAGATCTCGGATTCAACTTGGTAGATAATCCTCACCAGATTTCCAAAGAGCATGGGAACAGATCAGAAGATTAGATCTGTAGGAACAACTATCCATCGCCGGCGTTCTATCTTAGATATAAGGTTATTTCATCGTTATTGGCTCCGATCTAGATCTGTAGATCAAACGGTGAAATTAGGTATTCTCTAAATCCATCCTCTGCAATTAATTTTGTAGGACCATGCATAGGATCGCATGGTTTATTTGATTGAAATTTGTTCCTGGTATCCTAAGAACGATCCTTGACAAGAAATTCAATAATGGCAACTCGTGTTGCCCATCGTAGACTCAAACCCTACAATTGGTATCAGAGTCAGGTTGATGTTCTTAGGCTCTATCTTGGATAAATTGAAATTAAATAAATATGTATGTTCATGGATGGATTTAAATTGTCGTGGATGTTTTTGTTCTCGTGGCCTTCTCGTTTTTTGTATCTGTTTTTCACCACGAGAAAATCCGTGGTTAGATCTATTTTTGTATTTTCTATTATTTTTCAAATCTGTAAAAATTGAGATCCGGAAGAACGAGAAACGAAGAACAAAGGAGGCGACATGAACTAGAGTTCAGCCACCCCTTCACCACCAGACAGCCAACGGCGGCGGTGACCACAAATGCGGGCGACAGCTAGGTGGCAGCACGGCTATGGGTGGCGGCGGCAGGGGTTCTTCCCTGCGGCTGGGCCGCGCCCTAAGTCTCGTCGCAGCTGCTGCTCGCGATTCTGGCGAGCTCCCAAATCTGGCCTGCGGGTGGCGGGGACGGGGATTCTTCCCTACGGCTAGGCCGCACCCGCTTCTCTCTCTCCCCGTCGCATTTTGATGCAGAGCCGGTGGTGGCAGTCGCAGGCAGAGACAAGGCCTCGCGTAGCTGGCTGCGGCAGGTCGGGCTTACGGCGGATGTGTCTGCGTGCGTGCGAAAACTCGTCAATGTTACTACTGCGACTGGCGATCGTGGCTGGTGTGCGCAACGACAGTGGCGACCGGTGGTGATGTGCCTGCGACGGAGGCATGGGCTGAGCGAAGCCGCACGCGAGGTCTGTGTGTGGCGCTGGGAGGCAGCGCAGATCTACTGCATTCGCTGCTTGTGCACGAAGCTCGCCGGTGATAGCTGCTGTGACCGGTGATGGCGATAGCTGCGGCTGGAGGTGGCGGCGCAGACGTCGGGGGAGCAATGTATGGGTTCTGTTGCTGGGTGCACGGCTGCAGACGGCGGTCGGAAAGGCGGCGCCGGCGGCTACCAATGAGGCTGGCGGCTGCTGCATGAAACTAGGGTTTCCAAACCCTAGGGTTTCCAAGCCCGGGCCGGAAATCGGGCTTCTCAGCCCGTAGACGGCCCGCAATCCTGGAATTAGGGTTTGGTTCTTCTTTTGGGCCAGAAACCCTAATTTGAAGCCCAGATGCTGTTAAATCAGTTCAAATCAGATTTCAAGTCCAACGGAGGCCTAGTTTGAAGATCTGTATTGGAATTAAATCTTGTAATAGTTAGATTTAATTTATTTCATTTGTAATCGCATCTGAGGGGCCACGAGAATTTATTTGTTTATTTATTTATTCTCGTAATGATGTGATTTATTATGTGCGCACTAGTAAATAATAGGAAAGCATGATTATTTGCTTTAATTATTTACAGTTTAAGCATGTTGCAATTTAAAATTATCAAGCATGCTTTATGTGATTTATTTTATGTTTTAAATTGTGTCTATAAATTCCTGGATCATATTAATTTATGATGGAATTTAGATTAGACATAATTTATGGTACATAAAATAATGTGTGCGTATGAAACCTTTAGAATTAAAAATACAAAGCTGGATTTTGGTTCTTTACTAACCAAGATCATTAGACCTCCACAAATACGACTTCTCATTGGAAGTGGGGCATCTTGAAGCGTGAACGTCTGCTGGGGCAGCTTGCGTTAGGGGTCCCTCACCAGTTCCAATGCGATGAGGTTTCCAAATAAAACACTTATTTTAAGATGAGAAGTGGGAGCCTCTGAGCAAACGTCTGCTCCAGTAGCTTGCATTTAGACAACTTTCACTGGTCTCTAAGATTAAACTAAATGAGATAACAAAGGATGTGAGGGGCAGGACGCATGGCCAGACAATATATCTTGGCTGGTATGTCAGATGCACTGCGTCCTCGTTATAGTGATGTATGGCTTGCGCGTGACATTATGCGACGTCTTGGCGTAGCATATGGCGGACTCGATGGACATGCTAGATCCAGTCTTATCAAGCGTATTGTAAGACAGAAAATGGGTCAGAACTGTTCGGTACGTGAACATGTGGAATCACTCATCCAACTGATAGGTGAGTACACATTAATGGGTGGTCAAATTGACAATGATGTCAAAATTGACTTGATACTCAACACGTTACTGAAGTCATTTGATGACTTCAGAATTTCTGTTGAGAAAAACAAGAGTGAGTATACTGTTCAAAGTCCGCTCAAGGATCTTGTATCAACAAAAGCTTCTTCAGTCTTTTCTGTGAATCACTCTGATTTGCCTCCGCGTCGAAAGAGTGATGTCAAAGAAAAAAGGAATGAAGGAAGTAGTGGGAGCAGTCTTGCCTTATCAGTTCATTCCAGATCTCCTGCTAAAAGTCCTTCTAAATCGTGTCATTATGACATGAAGAAGAAGAATGGTAAAGGAGAGAACAAAGGAAAGAAAGATAACAAGAAGGACAAATGTTTCAAGTGTGGCAAGAAGGGTCACTGGAAAGTAAATTGTCCAACTTTGGTAACTAAGGGACAAGGTACGTCATCTTTTGCATTGCTTGTTGAAACATGTTTAGTATCAGTTTTCTACTCCTTAGTGGGTAGTGGTAACTGAGGTCACTAATCGTGTTTGCTACACTTTGCAGGGAATCAAGCTTAGGGCTTGAAGATGGCGGGATTACCATCTCCAAGATTGATGCTGGAAGTTGCTACTTCAGCTGATGGAGATTTTACTTTGAGTTTATGTTAAAAACTCTGTTTTAATTCAAGTTTCTGAAGAGATGTTGTTTTGTTTTGATAAACATATTTTTCATCTATTTGATTATCAGTTATTCGATAGAGTTTTTCTATCATAATGAATAACAGTGTTTTCTGTTATGGATGATTGTCTCTTCATTACTTGATTACATAAACTATCAGTGTTCTAAGGTATAATTTAAAGAATCTCTATAGAGATAGGTTACATCAGTCTAAGTAGTTTTAAGTAATTCATGGAATTATGGATTCAATCCAGGTTTTCCTAAGAATGGTACTTATGACAACTACTTAGAGGTATTAGATGGTAACGAGGCCTTTTAATAGTCGATTGTATCTCTATAAGTTATTTCGTGTTTGCTCTGGTATGCTGGCTTGGGTCTACTTCCGCAGTTGCCTAAACATGCATTTGATACTGTAATCATTTAAGATTTGGATATGTTTATCTAGTTCACTACAAGTCTTAGTCTCTTTCTTTAATCAAGAGCGTTCAAGACTAAGGTAGAGAATAAGTTAAACAAGACCGTAAAAACATTATGGTTCATTCATAATGGTATATCTTAAGTGATGGGGTTTAAAGTATCTGGCAGAGCAAAGGGATTGCATCCCAATTAATTACACCTATTATTCCTCGATTAGGATAGTGTAGGCAAAACGAAATTAGATTCTTTAAAAGATTATGAGTTATGCCAGCCTTGCCAAATTTTTGTTTTGGGAACAGCGCCAAAAGCAGTTGTATGTTTACTTAATCTAGTGTCTTCTAAATCAGTTCCAAATACCCTAGTAGATCTTGACTCTGTCAAAAGGGCAATGATGGGTAATTCGGCTATTAAGCTGATATAGGAAACAGATTGTTTGGAAGAAAGGTTTAAGCTAGTACTGCTTTGTGGGCTATTCCATGGAATGGAAACGAAAAAGATTGTTGTTTTGTGTATCCTAGATACAAGCAAGTTGTATGGGATAAAACCATGAATCCAAATGTGAGTTTGTTCTCTAACATTTTAGGGAAGACAATTCAAATCCATCAGGAAATACCCCGTGGCATATTGAGCATACCTTGGAAGGTATGGTACCAATTGCACGATCACCTGTGTAAGGTGGTAAACCACAAATTAATGCACCATTAACTGACAACGTAAAAGGAGCATCGTTGCAGTGGGAGGTTGCCTTAACATGCTTAATGGTACTAGTTCGTGGAAACAGTCTCTGGACTTGTTCCCAGCTAAACGAACAACATCGTACTTATCCCTTAAGGCGCAACGAAGCTGTTAAGACAAACGATGCAGTTTAATGACGTCGAGTCATGAGTTCATAAATGAATCAGTAAAGGTTATGGTTGTGTATCAGGATCAGTGATTGCCAAATAACTTTCCCGCTATAGGCAACTGATTGATATACATGAAAAGTGCACGAATGGCAATCTTGTATATTCGAGAGGCTAGGTTAGTGAATAAGGTATGTTTCACAACAAGACCTTCTCACTGGTTGCAACTATTAAGTCCATTCGAACCATAACAGCACATATGAATCTAAATATCTGGAAGATGGATGATGTCATCCGTATTTTATAAACGGGTACCTTGATAAGAGGTGACGACATCTGTATGCAACAACCAGATAAGTTATGTGCAGTAAAGTGAAAAGCATCATGTCTGGAAGCCAAGGTAGTTCTAGTATGAACTTAAAGGAGCTTCAAGGTCATGTAACAGACATTTCGATATTGTCTATCGAGAATGATAGTTTCATGTACCAGTTATGTGTCAGCGGAAGCATGGTTTTCCTTGCACATTATGTAGATGGTATTTTCACTTTCGGAAACGGAGTGGAGATATTGTCAGGCATAAAGAGATGGTTATCCGAACAATTTCAGAAGTAGGACTTATGATATTTTGGAACATCTTTTGAATTAAGGTCTTGTGTTATCACAAGAAAAGGATGTCAAGTCGCTTAAATTGATTCTGTGGTAAGTCGTTCATAGCAAGAAAGATTGTTATCTTTCTATATTGTAAATGAACGAAGTTAGATATCTGTAATGCTATAAGCATGTTAAACAGATATCAGTTCAACTCTGGATAGGCACATTGGTTAATGAATGAGCCTTGCGAGTTGAATGGCATCGGATATCCAGGAGGATCATAAGGAAAGGAAATCGACCTCTAACTATGTGTTGGCCTTGGAGGTGGAGTTATAGGAATCTAACACAGAAGTGTGTTGTGGATTCCGGTACGAAGACTGTGTTTCTTGACAACTTCATTAGCTTCACAAGAAGCAGTATAACTCCGATGTTATCCTCTAGAGGTGTGTGTTCTGAGTTTCCTAATAAGATCACATGGAATTGTGATCATGTTGGTGCAATGACAAACTCAAGAGAACCCAAGACTCACAAGGTGGTGAAACACATTGGATGTGTAATATCACATCATACGAGAAATTGTGACAAGAGGTAATGTTAATGCAGTGGGAGTGATTGAAAGTATAAACACACTTAATACTTGGTAAAGCAATGGTATTATGCTTTATGTATAAGTGGGAGATTGTTGGGATTGTATACTAAAAGCATTTATGATTAAGTGTTTTGTACACTGGTCTTCATATATGTTGCTACAACAATGCTCGCTGTCTGATGAAACGAACATACAACGAACCATAATATCTTATTTTCTCGCCTATAGGGATGATCATATGGTGTGAAGGAGATCACAGAGGATCATATGAATCGTTTGACCTAGCGAGATATAAACAGTATCACAGTTGAGACAGTCCCTGGATAGGTTGTCGGTCTAAGCTGCGGCACATCGGTTCATAAGTGGGCTTATCCTAGCTACTTGATGTGTCGGTACATGGTTATGTATTGATGGGATCAACAGTGTGATGTGCCATTCTCATTGACATATGAATGAGCCAGATCCCTAACATACTTCCTATGATCTTAAACCTAACTGAAGGATAAGGGGCACACACAGATTGACCGCACTTTGATTTACCATGGTGGCGAGTCTTACATGTACTCTTATACCCGTATATGGGGTGTTGGCAATTTGTGTGTGGCCTGCTTAGTCTGGACGTTTAGGTAAGCATATCCGTTTCAGGATGGTGACATTCCCTGAGGAGCTCACAAGGTTCATTATGCTAAAACCTGCAGGTTGAATTATTTGATTCAGGCATAAGTGAAAAGGAGTGAGTGGTATTACTCAGGAAATAAGAGATTAATTAATTGTGGCTGATTGTCATAAGCCAAATTAATTAATGAATGTCCAAAACCTTAAATATGTGGATCATGTTAGTTTGGTGCAACCCGTTCCTAATAACGTGGTAATAAAAGGGCGAGTCAGCATTGTTACCGTGGTGAAGGTTAAAACAATCTTTTATTAATTAATTATGTTCTGGGTTGAACAAGGAAGAGTTAATTAATAAAGAGCAGTTTATCATTTGCATCTAGTCCCTGGTCTGGCCCATGAACTGCTCAAGCCCACTAGGGTTAGGGTTTCTCAAAACCCTAACACTATATAAAGGCCTTCTCTTTATCAGATCAAGTTAGGTTTTTCAGAATATTGAAAATATAGAGAGAGACGGCGGCGGCGATCCGGAAGGGAGAGACTGATTGATTTCTCCAGATCTCGGATTCAACTTGGTAGATAATACTCACCAGATTTCCAAGGTGCAAGGGAACAGATCAGAAGATCAGATCTGTTGGAACAACTATCCATCGTCGGCGTTCTATCTCAGATCTAAGGTTATTTCATCGTTATTGGCTCCGATCTAGATCTGTAGATCAAACAGTGAAATTAGGTATTCTCTAAATCCATCCCCTGCAATTAATTTTGTAGGAGCATGCATAGGATCGCATGGTTTATTTAATTGAAATTTGTTCCTAGTATCCTAAGAACGATCCTTGGCAAGAAATTCATTAATGGCAACTCGTGTTACCCATCGTAGACTCAAACCCTACAAGGATCTCATCAAGCCAAAGAGATCAATATTCCTTTAATTTCAGATAAATGCATCGATCTTAACTTAGTTCTTATCAATGCGTGCCCCCGCACTAGCATACCAAGCAACCAAGATAAGCTGCCCATTACCGCGTATGTTGTAGCCTATACCGACAGTCTATCCTGGGACTGTCTTAGCTGTGATAACTGTTTATATCTCGCTAGGTCAGACGATCCATATGATCTTCCTTGATCTACTACACACCGTATGATCTCTCTATCAACGAGATAAGAGGATAAAAGCGTTTGCAAATTATGTTTGTTAATTCAGACAAGAGATGATCATACAACATTCATGATTCCCAGTATATTAACCGATAAACCTTGTACATAATATACCAATCATAGTGCTTTTAGTAGATAATTCCATCAATCTCCCACTTATACTCAAAGCATTATATAGGTGCTTTCCAGAGTATAATGTGTCTAAACTAATCTAGCTATTACATCAATCATCCCACGTGGATGGCTGTGCCCTCAGCCCAAGGTTACGTACATGCATCTCGTAGACCTTCTGAAGCAGAGCTTTTGTGAATGGATCTACTAGATTATTTTTGGTATCAATCTTCTCTACTAGCACCTCACCCCTTGCTATGATTCCTCGTCAGATATGGTATTTCCTCTCAATGTGTTTAGTTGCTCTGTAAGTTTGTGGTTCCTTCATGTTCGCCACAGCACCCGAGTTATCACAATACACCGTAATAGTCTTGGACAACTTAAGAATCACGTCCAACTCCAGATGGTAGATTCAAAACCATACCACTTCTTTCGAAGCTTCCGAAGCTGCCACATATTTGCTTCCATGGTGGAGTCAGCAATGCATTTCTGCTTTGCACTCCTCCATAATATGGCCCCACCTCCCAATGTAAACACATAGCCAAAGGTGGACTTCTATTCATCCCGGTCTGCCTGGAAATCTGAATCCGTATAACCCACAAGGCACAACTCTACACACTGATAGACGGGACAATAGTCTCTAGTCATTTTCAAGTATTTGAGTATGTGCTTTACCGCGGTCCAATGCGCCTGTCGAGTGTTAGACTGATATCTTGCTACCATGCATACAACAAAGCAAATATATGGCCTCGTACATAACATTGCATACATGAGACTACCCACGACCGATGCATACAAAACATTGCTCATCTCATCTTTCTCATTTTGTGTCTCCGGACACTGATCCTTAAAAAGATGTACGCCATATCTGAATGGTAACAAACCTTTCTTGATAGTTTGCATGTTGAAATGGGCAATCAAAGTATCCACATAATGCTAGCATCCTTTTCTTGCGCTCCCGCAATACTTTTAGGCCAAAACATCAATTTTAGTCCAAATTATCTGCCTTTATTCAATTATAGTACCAACTATTTCATTTCACAATTTTATGTCCGAACTATAAAAAACTATTCAAATCTAGGACGAAAAATTTTTCGGCATCAGAAAACTAACAAGGTATGCCGGAAACTCATGTCATATTTAGAAAATGGCACGTTGATGTGGGTTTCCGGCATGCTTCGTCAACTTTTTTATGCCAAAAAAATTATTTGTCCTAGATTTGAATAGTTTTTGATAGTTTGGACAAGATTTGAATAATTTTTGATAGTTTGGACATAAAATTGTGAAATGAAATAGTTAGTACTAGAATTGAGCAATATCATCTACATAAAGTGCAAGGAACACCACATTTATGCCCGACAATACCTCCACATTGTCGCCAATTAGGAGAATATCATCTAAATAAAGTGCAAGGAACACCACGCTTCCGCTGACACACAACTCTCATTTGAGCATAGTAAAAATCCATATGATTTAATGACTTCATCAAAACGTAAGTTCCGTGACCGTGAAGTTTGCCTGAGTCCTTACAACGACTTCTTGAGCTTTTAGACCAAATGTTCTTCGCCCTTCCGCACATATCCTTTTGGCTGTTGTATATAGATGTCTCGACCTTCTTCAAGGTACCTATTTAAAAACACGATTTTGACATCCATCTGCGAGATCTCTAGGTCCATATGTGCTGCTATGGCTAGGAGTATCCGAATGGACTTAAGCATGACTACCAGTGACAAGGTTTCGTCATAGTCTACACCTTCTTTCTGACTCTAACCCTTCTCCACCAACCTTGCTTTGAAAGCTATAATTTCACCCTTCGCTCATTTATTTCTCTTGTATACCCATTTGCACCCTATGGCTCAATAGCCATCTGAAAAATTTGTTTTCTGGTATACATCCATAGCCGTTATGGATTCTATCTCCGAATCTACGTCGATCTGCCATTTGTCCGCATCTTTATCAGATACTGCCTCGTCGTACATCCATGGGTCGGTATCATCTAGTCTGCTTTTCGGGATCAAGTCAGAAGACTCTCCCACAAACATGTACCTTTCCGGTTGTCGAACTACCCTCCCACTGCAACGAGGCATCTGAGCCGTGTCAGTAGTTGGCACAGTACTCATTGGTCCCATACCTTGCATTGATGGCAGTGTTGGTATTCCCTCACTTATTCCAGGTGGATTTACCAATACACTGGGCTTTCCTGATGGAATCACTTCATTACCTCCAAGCTCGTGGAAAATAATTTCACTCTTGGATCTGTGGTTTCTTACATATTCGTCCTCCAAGAATCTCGCGTTGGTATTGACAACGACTTTCTAACTCTCAAGACAATAAAAGTAACCACCTTTCGTTTGCCTGGAATATCCTACAAACAACATCTACTTTAACCTACTTTCTAACTTATCAGGTTCCTTTGTCAGCACATATGCTAGATTACCCCAAACCCTCATTCTGGTCAAACTTGGTTTTTGTCCAGAGTTCCATAGGCATTTTAGGAACTAATTTAATAGGTACCAGATTAAGCAAATATGCCGTTGTCTCCAAGGTATATCCCCAAAACAAAATTGGCAAACTTGCATAACTTATCATAGACCAAACCATTTCCAAAAGAGTTATATTTCTTCTTTCCGTTAGACCATTTTGTTGAGGAGTTCCTGGTGCAGTCCTTTGGGACGTAATCCTGTTGTCTGATAGATACTGTTAGAATTCGTTACTGAGGTATTCCCCACCACAATCCGATCGTAGTGTATTGATAGTCTTTCCAAGCTTCTTTTCTACTTCTGTTTTTGAATTCTTCTAATCTCTCAAAACATTCTGTCACGCCTCAGTCTCCACAAAAGGAGCCGGTCCACTGAGGTGAGACTAATGAAATATCAACTGAATATCAAGTAAGTCAACAACATAGAATATAGATCCATTTCAACAAAGCCTGGTGTCAACTAGAATCAGATCAACGAGAAAGAATAACATATACCAGACTGGACTATACATTCAACGGATCAAAAGAGTATTGTCAAATCAAAGAGTATAGTTTTTAGATACAAACAAAACCATACACAATACTCCTGTCATAATTTACAATATGTACATAAAGAACGGTAACAGAGTGCGCAAAAGGATCATAATAGAGAACATATATGGAGATATGTAATCTGAATTATATTACACTATATATAAACAAAAGTTTAGCTCAGCTCAGCTGCCTCTGTCTTCGCTCTATTCAACCTGCATGTTTAAAAATACACACAAGGCTAAGTACATTGTACCCAGTGGACACCTTGCAAAATCATAAATATATAAGACTGACATGCCAACTCACACATCAACATATGAGTTTTTACTTTAAAATGGACTCATATGTTACAAAACATTTAATCGTAACTGCGCAGTTTAACTTAACACATACATTCACTATCTGTTAAAACGGTGTGATAAGGAAGCAGGCCTACTTCCATGGCCACGGTGTCCAACCTATTTGGTAAGACCTTTCTCTCACCAGGTCTGGCACCAAGTGCACTAATCTCGGCTCTCATAGAGTCATCGAGATCTGATCGTTCCTATTACCTTGACATTCGAAATTTTTAAGGCTTTGGCCGTATTCCCCGGCTCAGATTTTTATATACTCTCTAACCGCCTTTCCGGTTCAGATGACAGATAGGAAATGCAGCAAAATATTTTAGGCATGCTCAATCATTGGAAAACAAAACACATTTCCGTTTCACAAATAATTTAAAAACACATTTTTATTTGTAATAGGAATGCCCACTTCTGATTTGCAGCTGGCTAGTTGATAATTATGACTTGCTTAATAAAGTCCTTGATTCTCGTTACCTTCAATAATTACAAATATATTAATAAAAGGTATTCTAATTAAGTTTATTTTCAAACTCTTTTTATTTGTTTATTTCTACCTTTGAAGACTAGAGTTATTATTATTGTTATTATAGTAGTAGCAAGAACAATCATATCAATAATGCTAATAATACCAATGATGATAATAATCATTAAAGTAAATCCCATATATTAGATTTTATATTTAATCCATATGAATATAATTAATTAATTATTTAATAAAATAATAATTAGTGCACAGCCAATTTGAATAAATATACTAAGAATTAATCTTATTTGAATATTAAATCCAACTTTATTTGTTTTAATTAAATAAGTTAAAATGAAATCAAAAGTGTAATTAAAGGGGATTGGAGCCCCGCCACATGTATGCTGTATATACAAAATTTGAATCCGATAAAACTGTACTATTAAGGTTCGATCCTATACCTAATCTTAGAAATTAATATTGTACATAAAACATTAAATTTTGAGCTTCAAGGCTCAAAAATGCAAATTTCAGAAATAAACTTACCACCATAATCACTAAATTATACATATTAGATATATCACCAATTTAATATTCGACAAGCAATTTTTTTTATCAGCAGTCGCACCTAATCTACTCAGAGTTAATTATAATCAAAATCGAATACTAACCTTTATTTCTATATCATATTGGCTGTTTTTAAATTCCAATATTCGACTATCTTTTCTTACAATTTCTGCAAATATTACAATATATAGATGGATTAAAATGATAAATTATAAATAACAGTGAAACTAAAGTAGAAAATTAACCTCTTAAGTAGATTGAAATTAA
>JAPKLW010006586.1:0-17037 GCA_026898455.1 Plectranthus barbatus
GTGGTCTGTACACTTGCAGCTTTAGCGCGTTGTGAAACGCGCTATCATGCGATACTGGGGCCGGTATCAACCTGATGCCGTACTCCATCTACAAGTGTCTCAACATCGGAGAGATGAGGCCCACGATGATCACCCTGCAGATGGCGGACCGATCTGTGTCCCGCCCGAAAGGTATACTAGAGGATGTGCTCATTCGCGTGGGCTATCTCATTTTTCCTGCAGATTTTGTGGTGCACGAGATGCAGGAAGACGAGAACATGCCCATGATCTTGAGGCGTGAGTTTCTTGATACTAGCGCCGCTCTCATTGACTGTCGAGGCGGTGAGATCACACTCCGAGCAAACGATGAGAAGATCACCTTTGTGATCGACAAGAGCAAGAAGAAGGCGGAGTGCAATCGAATCTCCACTACTGAAGAGGGAGATGAATCCGAGGAGGAGGAAGAAGCTGCCATTGAGTGGGAGCGAAGAAACGGAGGAGCGAAAGTGTCAACTATGCCACCTTTTTTCTGCGCTCACCACCATTGTCAAAGACCGAAAGGTCTACATGGTGGATGCCCAAGGTCAGCGAGTCTGGACCCGACCTCCATGGCAGTGATTTGAGGTATCGTCGAGCTGCGACGTTAAATCAAGCACTTGTTGGGAGGTAACCCAACCTTTTTCGTAATTTCTTTTCAATTTTTGTTTTTTTTTATTTTATTTCAAATTTCTATTATTTCTGAACTAACAGTGTTTTGGAGTACGGCTCAACATCGATCGATGCAGCCTGGCGTCGATCGACGCCGAGCAAATAGCCGATGAAATACACTTGATCCAAGAGAGGGTCACAAGAAGGCTTCCCATCGATCGATGCCATCCAATGTCGATCGATGCGAAGTGCTAACAGCTACTAATTCACGTCGTGCGAAGTTTGAAGACTCCGGGAGGATAAAAAGTTGATGTCTGAGATCAACTACCAGGTATGGTTCCTTCTTTTGTCTGATTTTCAAACTTATTCCACTCTTTGAGTCGGAAATAAGTTTGGGGGGATGTGGACAAGAGATGGAACGTTCTATTTTTTTTATTCCGCTTTTCGTCGTTAATATTTTATTTTCAATTATGTTATTTTGTGGGGGAAAATTTTAGGCTTTGAGATAACCTGAATGAGATTGTGAGACTAGAATCGATTGAAGGTTGAGTTTGAATTGATTGTGATTGTGGTTAGATGCCTATGAATGTAGAATACCGCATGATAGGATTGATTTGACACTTATGCTTGCAAGATGATTGAGCTGATTAGAAATTGACTGTGGAAGAAAATTTAAACCCTTGTGTGAGAAATTGAGCCTTTATTTTGTTTGATGTGAGATTCACATGTGTGTTTTTATTTCTCTAGAACTTGCCTATTTTCTGTGTTGAGACTGCATAGTGTGCACAAGTTTAGGAGATGATCTTAGGCAATCTTTGATAGCCCAATTCCCAAAACAATGTCCCTTCACATTAAATTTTCCCTAGTTAGCCACTTTTGAGCCAATACAAAATTTATCTTTCCTTGTCTATGTGATTAAGAAGAAGTATTGGTTTCGCTCATGTCTTGAGTTGTGGTATATGGGGTGAAATGATTGTGAGATGGAGATAAGAAATTATAAATTAGTGGTAAAAAGATGTGTGAAAAAAAAAGGAAGCTCAAAGAAATAATTAGAATTCTCATAAGCTCTCTGAAAAGAAAAGAATACAACATTATATAAAGAGCATAAGAGATTCAAAATGAGCTAGAAAAAGTTGTGTGTCATTGATATATTTGCGGAGAAGGGTAGATATTCATAGATGGTGGTTTTAGATTTATTGAGAGTAATTAACTTAATTTATTTTTAGTCACTTGGCCATATTTCCCTACCTTTCACAAAAAGCCTGCATTACAACCTTTTGAAAGTCCTTTTTGATCTTAGATTTGTGTGCACATTCCAGCAGTGGAGATATTAGAGAATTTGCAAGCCTATGGTAGAAATTTCTTCGTACATGTTGTTGAGTGTTTTCATCTATATCTTAAACACTTGAGCGTTGAGCGATAAACTTCCCGTGAGTTCTTCCACAATAGATAGATTTCTGTCTCTTTCAAATTGCTTGTGTGTAGTAGATTTTAGATTCTTGACTAAGATGTATCTTGTGAGGGATTGCACTTTAACTACATGATCTTTTGATTTCTTTCTTGCCTATTGATTGAGGACAATCAAACGTTCAAGTTTGGGGGATTTGATAAGCTCATTATTTTACTCGCTTATCCATATTATTTTCTACTATTTTATGTAGTTTTTTTGAGTTTATTTATATATTATGTGCATGAGTCGATATTTGGTGGTGTTATGCGGGTTATGGTGTGTTTTCACAATTTTTAGGCCAAAATCACTGGAAAACCGTTCCGAAGGCAGTGACGTGCAAGAGTAGCAGTGAAGGATTTATCCACACATGGAATTCGGGCTATTGGCCCATGTCAATGGATAGATCTTCGAGTTAGCTTTCCAACGCAACTGGAATCAGGTCAATCGGAGTTCGGGAGAGGAAGTTATGGCCAAATCCGTGAGACCGCGAAGGAGGACGCCGGAGAAAAAAAGCGCCGTCGATCAACCCTTGCTTGGCGTCGATCGACGCAAGTCTGGCGCGGGAATTCTGTCAAATTCGATTTATATCATATCTTTAGCCCTAGATTTGATAGGATACACCTTCCCCTCTATAAATACCTCCTTAAATTCCATTATTAGACATCCATATTCATATTTTTCAGTTCTCTTTTCATATTTTCATTCTACAATTTAGTTTTTAGAGTTTGGAGACTTGGGAGACAAGAAACCCTTTTATTTTCTAGTAAGATCTTTATGTTTAAGCAATTTAATATGTTTTCTTTTGGATTTCTATCTGCGATGAGTGGCTAGAAACCCTAGTGGGTTCTAGGGTTTGAATATTATTATGGATGCATGTTAGGATTAATTAATTGGGTTCATGATTCCTGTGTTTATTTCATAATTCTAGATTAATTTAAGGACCGAGAGGTGACGATTAATTTAGATGTCTAGCTATTGATAGAAGGACCGAGAGGTGAATATTAATAGTGGGATTAGGAATGCATGATACATCTACACTATCCAAACAGATGTACTAGATTGTAGGAATTGAACTGATTTGCTTATCAGGTTAACTAATTGGGTGTATTTGAGACCGAGCGGAGATAATCACTAATTATTAATCTAGGTTATATTTGCCAAACAAGGAAATATAGCATTCTTGCAGTATTCCACCTGTCAAATTAATTGATTTCCTACATGTTATCCATAATAAGACTTCTTCCCTAGAATTTGTGCCTCTTTAATTTTGATTACACAACCTTTAATTTTACGTATTGTTCTCTTTAGTTTCATATAATCAAAACCTGATTTCGATTCACTTAAACAATAGATTTTAGAACCATAATTAGTACATAAGGTATTTTCCCCACACAATTCCCCTGGATCGATAACCTTAGCGTTTACAAATTTATTTGCCACTGTTGTTATAATTAATCTGTTAGAAAAAGCAGTGATCAAATTGGCGCCGTTGTCGGGGAATTGTTAGATTTTATCTAGTTTCTAGTTCGTTTTAAGATTTGCTGGATTGAGTTTTATTTTTCTGTACGTGTGCGTGTGTGAGTTTTCTTATCCGCGTCAAACGTCGATCGACACCCACCTTGCATCGATCGACGCCGACAGATCTCTTGCATCGATCGACGTGGTATTCACGTCGATCAATGCCAACTAATTTCTACCTTTTTTTTGCGCAAGTGTATGAACACGCGAGCCAAAGGAAAGACACTTGAGGCTTTTGTCCCTGAAATTGAAGCAACCTGCAGGAAAATCAGAAAGAAAGGAAAAGACAAAAACGAGAGATGGCAGAGAATCCTGAAGCACCTCTGCAGAATATGACTCCTGAGGAGCAGATGAAGTTTGTGAATGAGGTACAACAGCTGAGAGCAAAACTTCAAGCAGCCCAGGCTACTCAAGCCGAACAAGCCGCAAGACTGGCAGAACTGAATGGCAAGCAGATAGTGGTGCCACAGAGGTCCATCTTGGATTGACTTCTTCCACAGCAAGAAGAGGCCGGATTCAGAGTTGGCGTCAACACCAACAACTTTGAGCTACGCACAGGTCTGATCCAAATGCTGCAGCAGAACCAATTTGGGGGGAGAGCCATCGAAGATCCATATGCCCACCTCAATCTGTTCAAAGAGGTGTGCGACACTGTAAAGCAAAATGGAGTTCCCCAAGACATCATCAGAATGAAACTCTTCGCGTTCTCACTCAGAGACGAGGCGAGGTCTTGGTATGCTGGACTAGACAAGAGTCAGATTGGGACATGAGAGGAGCTTCGAGTAGAATTCCTCACCATCTACTTCCCGCCGTGCCTGCTGCTGAAGAGGAAAACTGCTATCACTACATTCAAACAGATGTATGATGAATCACTACATGAGGCTTGGAAAAGGTATAAGGAGCTCTTGCGACTCCGTCCTGGGCATGGGATCGATTTGGAGATGCAGGTCTGTCATTTCTATGAAGGCCTGAGCCCGCACATGAAAGATTTGGTTGATGCATCTGCTGGTGGAATCCTAATGAAGAAGAGTGGAGCCGATGGAATGAGACTCTTGGCAGACATGGCACTGAACAGCCATCAGTGGCCGACTGAGAGGCAGTTACTACCAGTCAAAGCAGTCGAGACAAAGCCAGAGTTGGACGTGGTTGCTGAAGTGAAAAAGCTCCGGGAAGATATTGCAAAATTGGAAGCAGCAAAAGCCACAACTGCCACTACAGCAGAGCCGAACAAGGCCATAGTACCCGTGGAGGCTGACTAAATCAATCGGGGGTGAGCAGTTCATCTGGAACTACCGGAGCTGAAGTAATTTATCTCGGAGGTGGTTATCAGAATAATTACCGAGGAGGCAATCAGGGGTACCACTACAACCATGGGAGAACTCACCCTGGTTTTTCATATTCTAACCCCTCTGCAGCAGAGCACCCTCCACCCGGTTTCGATGTATGTACTGGAGGAGAGATTGTGGAAAGAAAGAAATCTGTGCTGGAAGAGACGCTCAGAATTTCATCAAGAGCTCGGATAATCGGTTTGGGAAAGTAGAAACTGAAGTGAAGGGGATGGCCAACCACATGTAGCTGATGACAAAACATCTGCAGATGATGGACACCCAACTGAACCAAATCGCCGCTACTCTCAGCAAGCAGCATAAGCCGGGATAGCTTTCAAGCACAACAGAGATGAACCCGGCAAAGGAAAAGTCAGTGAATGCCATTACTCTGAGATCTGGGACGAGCTACGAGGGTCCCGAGATGGTCGTGAAAGACTGTGGAGGCGAGAAAGAGCAAGATTTCACAGGACAGGAGTCGATGTTGATCGATGCTCCTTCCACGTCGATCAACGCCGAAGAAAGAGGCTCGTCGATCGACGCTGCCCCACGTCGATCGACGCAGAAGTCTACTCCAGGTACAAAGCTGCAGCAGTCTGAAGATCCACCCCCTCCTCTGTCGTTCCCTCAGCGGTTCGCAAAGCAGAAGGAGGACTCGAAGTTCTCCAGGTTTGTGGAGAATTTGAAGAAGGTCAGCATCAACATCCCACTGATCGAAGCACTGAAGGAGATCCCGGGGTACATGAAGTACCTCTGGAAATTGATGAGTGGAAAGAAGCAGTTCGTGGAGAACGAGACAGTGAAGATCCACGAGCAGTGCAGCCTGCTACTTCAAAAGCAGGTGCCCATCAAGAGAAGCGATCCTGGATGCTTCTCTATTCCGGTTGAGATTGGGGGACACACGTTCGAGAGAGTACTATGCGATACAGGGGCCAGTATCAACCTGATGCCGTACTCCATCTACAAGCGTCTCAACATCGGAGAGATGAGGCCCACGACAA
Organism: Plectranthus barbatus; assembly: GCA_026898455.1. Classification (NCBI taxonomy): domain Eukaryota; kingdom Viridiplantae; phylum Streptophyta; class Magnoliopsida; order Lamiales; family Lamiaceae; genus Plectranthus; species Plectranthus barbatus. The sequence goes on from JAPKLW010006586.1 coordinate 5,922, forward strand.
TCACCCTGCAGATGGCGGACCGATCTATGTCCCGCCCGAAAGGTATACTAGAGGATGTGCTCATTCGTGTGGGCCATCTCATTTTTCCTGCAGATTTTGTGGTGCACGAGATGAAAGAAGACGAGAATATGCCCATGATCTTGGGGCGTGAGTTTCTCGATACTAGGGCCGCTTTTATTGACTGTCGAGGCGGTGAGATCACACTCCGAGCAAACGATGAGAAGATCACCTTTGTGATCGACAAGAGCAAGAAGAAGGCGGAGTGCAATTGAATCTCCACTACTGAAGAGGGAGATGAATCCGAGGAGGAGGAAGAAGCTGCCATTGAGTGGGAGCGAAGAAACGGAGGAGCGAAAGTGTCAACTACGCCACCTTTTTCTGCGCTCACCACCATTGTCAAAGACTGAAAGGTCTACATGGTGGATGCCCATGGTCGGCGAGTCTGGACCTGACCTCCATGGCAGTGATTTGAGGTATCGTCGAGCTGCGACGTTAAATCAAGAACTTGTTGGGAGGTAACCCAACCTTTTCTGTAATTTCTTTTCAATTTTTGTTTTTTTATTTTATTTCAAATTTCTATTATTTCTGCACTAACAGAGTTTTGCAGTGAAAAAAAATTTGGTGTACGGCTCGACGTCGATCGATGCAGCCTGGCGTCGATCGACGCCGAGCAGACAGCCGACGGAATACACTTGATCCGAGAGAGGGTCACAAAAAGGCTTCCCATCGATCGACGCCATCCAATGTCGATCGACGCGAAGTGCTAACAGCTACTAATTTACGTCGTGCGAAGTTTGAAGACTCCAGGAGGATAAAAAGTTGATGTCTGAGATCAACTACCAGGTATCATTCCTTCTTTTGTCTGATTTTCAAACTTATTCCACTCTTTGAGTCGGAAATAAGTTTGGGGGGATGTGGACAAGAGATGGAACGTTCTATCCTTTTTATTCCGCTTTTCGTCTTTAGGCTTTGAGATAACCTGAATGAGATTGTGAGATTAGAATCGATTGAAGGTTGAGTTTGAATTGATTGTGATTGTGGTTAGATGCCTATGAATGTAGAAAACTGCATGATAGGATTGATTTGACACTTATGCTTGCATGATGATTGAGCTGATTTGAAATTGACTGTGGAAGAAAATTTAAACCCTTGTGTGAGAAATTGAGCCTTTATTTTGTTTGATGTGAGATTCACATGTGTGTTTTTATTTCTCTAGAACTTGCCTATTTTCTGTGTTGAGACTGCATAGTGTGCACAAGTTTAGGAGATGATCTTAGGCCATATTTGATAGCCCAATTCCCTAAACACTGTCCCTTCACATTAAAATTTCCCTAGTTTGCCACTTTTGAGCCAATACAAAATTTATCTTTCCTTGTCTATGAGATTAAGAAGAAGTATTGGTTTCGCTCATGTCTTGAGTTGTGGTATATGGGGTGAAATGATTGTGAGATGGAGATAAGAAATTACAAATTAGTGGTAAAACGATGTGTGAAAAAAAAAAGGAAGCTTAAAGAAATAATTAAAATTCTCATAAGCTCTCTGAAAAGAAAAGAATACAACATTATGCAAAGAGCATAAGAGATTCAAAATGAGCTAGAAAAAGTTGTGTGTCATTGATATATTTGAGGAGAAGGGTAGATATTAATAGATGGTGGTTTTAGATTTATTGAGAGTAATTAACTTAATTTATTTTTAGTCACTTGGCCATATTTCCCTACCTTTTACAAAAAGCCTACATTACAACCTATTGAAAGTCCTTTTTGATCTTAGATTTGTGTGCATATTCCAGCAGTGGAGATATTTGAGAATTTGCAAGCCTATGGTTGAAATTTCTTCATACATGTTGTTGAGTGCTTTCATTTATATCTTAAACACTTGAGCGTTGAGCGATACACTTCCTGTGAGTTCTTCCACAATAGATAGATTTATGTCTCTTTCATTGTGTGTAGTAGATTTTTTATTCTTGACTGTGATGAATCTTGTGAGGCATTGCACTTTAACTACATGATCTTTTGATTTCTTTCTTGCCTATTGATTGTGGACAATCAAACGTTCAAGTTTGGGGGGTTTGATAAGCTCATTATTTTACTCGCTTATCTATATTATTTTCTACTATTTTATGTAGTTTTATTTAGTTTATTTATATATTATGTGCATGAGTCGATATTTGGTGGTGTTATACGGGTTATGGTGTGTTTTCACAGTTTTTAGGCCAAAATCACTGGAAAACCGTTCCGAAGGCAGTGACGTGCAAGAGTAGCAGTGAAGGATTTATCCACACAAGGAATTCGGGCTATTGGCACATGTTATTGGAAAGAGCTTCGAGTTAGCTTTCCAATGCAACTGGAATCGGCTCAATCGGAGTTCGGGAGAGGAAGTTATGGCCAAAACCGTGAGACCGCGCAGGAGGACGCCGGAGAAAAAAGCGTCGTCGATCAACGCTTGCTTGGCGTCGATCCACGCAAGTCTAGCGCGGGAATTCTGTCAAATTCGAGATATATCATATCTTTAGCCCTAGATTTGATAGGATACACCTTCCCCTCTATAAATACCTCCTTAAATTCGATTATTAGACATCCATATTCATATTTTTCAGTTCTCTTTTCATATTTTCATTCTGCAATTTAGTTTTTTGAGTTTGGAGACTTGGGAGACAAGAAACCCTTTTATTTTCTAGTAAGTTCTTTATGTTTATGCAATTTAATATGTTTTCTTTTGGATTTCTATCTGCGATGAGTGGCTAGAAACCCTAGTGGGTTCTAGGGTTTGAATATTATTATGGATGCATGTTAGGATTAATTAATTGGGTTCATGATTCCTATGTTTATTTCATAATTCTAGATTAATTCAAGGACCGAGAGGTGACAATTAATTTAGATGTCTTGCTATTTATAGAAGGACCGAGAGGTGAATATTAATAGTGGGATTACGAATGCATGATACATCTACACTATCCAAACAGATGTACTAGACTGTAGGAATTGAACTGATTTGCTTATCGGGTTGACTAATTTGGTGTATTTGAGACCAAGCGGAGATAATCACTAATTAGTAATCTAGGTTATATTTGCCAAACAAGGAAATATAGCATTCTTGCAGTATTCCACCTGTTAAATTAATTGATTTCTTACATGTTATCCGTAATAAGACTTCTTCCCTAGAATCTGTGCCTCTTTAATTTTGATTACACAAACTCTAATTTTAGGTATTGTTCTCTTTAGTTTCATATAATCAAAACCTGATTTCGATTCACTCAAACAATAGATTTTAGAACCATAATTATTACATAAGGTATTTTCCCCACACAATTCCTCTGGATCGATAACCTTAGGGTTTATAAATTTATTTGCCACTTTTATTATAATTAATCTATTAGAAAAAGCAGTGATCAGTGCCAAAGTTCAAACGAGGCGTGGAGAGATTGTTGTTTAACAGCTACAAGAAAATTGGGATTAACGGTCTCTAAACATAAAATCCCCGACTACGACATCTGCTTGCAAGAACCTCCTTGTGTGCCGATGCTGAGTTTGAAATAAATTTACAGAAAAAACAACATCAATGGGAATATAAGTGGTAAGTTTGCTAATGGATAAGAGATTTTTTGTTATTTGTGAAACAACCATAACATTTTGTAAGAATAGAGAAGGTAATAAATGAGAGTTACCAATACCAGTATTGGGGAGAGTGGTAGCATTACCAACAACCAAACAATCATTACCGGCATACGGCTGAGAAGAGTCCAAAGAGGAATCAACAGGAGTCATATGAGAAGATGCACCAGAATCTAGAAACAAATCAGAAGTCACAGCCGTGTAAAGAGAGCAATTAGTAGAGAAGGATTCTATCGAATTTGCGGTAGATGATGATGATTACCTATAGCGCTCAAGACAAACACTACCATAATGACTGTTAAGGCGGCATTTCAGACAACGTAGTGGACGATTTGAGTTGTTGCGACCACGGTGTTCAAAACTACGACCACCAAAATTATGGTTGTGATCAAAAGTCAAAGAGGAGGATCGTTGCAGTTGATAATAGAAAGCAATGATGGACAAAAGAGATCTTGAAAGAGCGAGAAGCTTTCTATATTGGATAAAAGATCGCAGAAAGTTGGTAGCGAAGTGAGGGCCATTTGAGCTACAGAGAAGCTCGTAAAGGAAGCTTTGAGGCCCAGAAGAAACTAGTGCGCCTTGTTAGTGTTGTCAACGATCCGACCACTAGCAGCAAGCTGGCCACAGAGGGATTTAAACTGCCATCCATATTCCACGATGGTGCGATGACCATTTATCATAAGATGTAGGATGTCTTTGAGACAAAGCTAGTGTGATTTTAAGTTGTGACTGTATGCGACTTCGAGGGCTTGCCATACTGCATGAGAAGTTATGCATCCAAGAACTTCATACATATATTCCTCGGCGAGAGATGAGAGAAGGATACTAAGAAGCCGTTGATCTTGTGTGCTCTATAATTCATATTGGCGATTGGGGATGATAGTGCTACCAATATTTGCCACTGTCGCTGGAGGGGCGGGCTTGGAGCCATCAATGAAGCAGAATATATTTTGACTTGATAGCAACATAAGAAATTGGGTTTGCCAAAGAAGATAATTGGAAGAGGAAAGTTTGATGGAGATCATGTGTATGAGGGTGGCAAAGCGAAGCGATGGTGGGAGGTTATCTGGATAATATTTTAATAAAACATATTATTTCTCCTTAATGAATAATGATGATTATAAGGGAATTAAATAGATTAGGATGATTAAATAATGAAGATTATAAGGGAATTATTAGTTGGTAGTAATCTAAAACCTCAAGAAAGAAAGGGTGCAGTAGGATATAACCCCCCTCTCGAAAACCCTATTGGAAAAAGTAGTAAAGCCCAAGGGTGGACGGTATGGGTGGTCGTTAGGTTCAGAGGATAAAGCTTTGATTCTAGGGGATATCCCATTCTCCATGAAAAGTTGGGTCATCCTCGCTTCGCTCACGCAAGAATGGGCAGAAACCAGGGATCCCACAAAACGATTATCATAATCCGCGGTGAAGATCCAGGGGATGGCCCGTTGGATTTGGAACTACTCGAGGGGGAAGAATTGGATCATGTGCCCTCAACCATGCCTAAACTTTTATCAGGCTACAGGAACCCCCGACAACACAATGCAAAGAGAATGGGTAAGAAGAAATCATTACCATCGCACAACACATGTCACAGGCAATTAATATGATCAAAGTTGAAGTCCCATCATAAATCCATCGACGAACTCTCGGGTAAGTGGCGATAACAGAGAACGCATGTATACACGCGAAGGTGGGCAAAGACTAAGGTTTCAAAACAAAAAGGAATATAATGAATAATAAAATAAAATTCGATTATTAGTGTCCGGCGAACAGAAATCTCATAGAAGAGGTTGGTCGTATCAGACTCATTGCGGAACAAGCCTCGTCTAAAACCTCCTCGCAACAGCAAGGCCGTGGAGAGGGTCCACTTTTGCCGAAGCGCAAGTGGGGCCTATCCCGATCACAAATTATTTGTGGAACTCGGATCATGCCATGGGATAGAGTTAGGAGAAACGTAAAATCTCCTCTGTTCTATCCCGGGTCGGCAGAAAGAGGAGTCGGTCGAAATCTTTCCTGCCAACCCCACAATCAACTAAAATTTGAAAAAGGAGAATGTGAAATCTCTCAAATAGTGACGAATCGACAAATAAAATGAATGAGAGTGCCAGTTCGAACAACTTGAGCTCGGCTCAAAACTCCTTAGGAACTCGCTTGGGTTCCCGAGAAGTTTGGGGGCTATTATTGTACCCCCAAAATGTTGATTCTCAAAATTTTGTGTGGAACCCGCAATGTCGAACCTCGACAATGGCTGAAGAAGATAAAATCCCATTGAATATCAATTGTTCGATGAATATAAAGAAACTCAATGGTCATCTCGGTTTAACGAGTGCATCTGTCTAGCTACCTACACGTGTTTTACTACTTGTAACCGGCCCCATGGCTGACCAAAGGGCGCAATATTGATTGTTGTAACAGTTAGTCGGCTCATCATTATTGTAATTATGCGCATTAAATGTAGAAATGTAAGAAATTGCCACTCATGTTTGTCCCTCAGAGGATACATTTTTGGAAGAATCATCACTTTTCAGGAACCCCCAAATTCATCATCCCTACCAACGTTCTCTGCAAGTACCTTCCTTAGAAACCCACCATCTATCCCAAATTATCACCATCAACAATAATCATATGATGCAAACAAACACATCCAGTTATCTCATCGATAGGGAGATCATACGGTGTGTAAGAGATCACAAAAGATCATATAGATTATTTGACCTAACGAGATATAAACAATTATCACAGCTGAGACAGTTTCTGGTATGGCTGTTGGTTTAGGTTGTGGCACACAAGTCCTATAAGTGGTTTATCTTGATTGCTTAGTGTGACCGGTACATCTAAATGTATTGATAGGATCAACAATGAGATGAATCATTCTACTTGACATATGAATGAGTAAAGATCTTAGTAACTTGGTCAGATCTAAAGTCTATTGAAGGTTGAGGGGCACACATGGATTGATTGTCACTTTGACTTGCTATGATGGAGAGTCTTACATGTACTCGTATATCTGCACCTTTGGTGATGGCAGTTTGTGTGGGGTTTCCTCAGGCTGGATTTAGATAGCCATATCCGTTTCAGGATGGTGACATTCCTTGGGAAGCTCACGAGGTTTGTTATGCCAAGTTTCGCAGGCTGAATAATTGATTCAAGCATAAGCGATAAGGGTTGAGTAGTTCGACTCAGGAATAATAAGAAATTAATTAATAGCAGCTAATTGTCATATGGTGAATTGAATGTCTGAAACATTAAATATAGGGATTAACCGAGTCAATGTAACCCGTTCCTAATAACGTTGTAATAAAGGGGTAGGTCAACATAAATTCTGTGGTTGCATGAATTAATATTTATTAATTAATTACGTTCTGGGTTAAACATAGAATTCATTAATTGGAGGCTCACTTTATTATTTGCATTTGATCTTTGGTCTGATCCAATAAATGCTTTGAGCCAATTTGGGTTTATGAAACCCTAATAGCCTATTCTCTAGATTTATAAATCGATCAGTTCTCTCAGTCCCACATATTATTAAGATTAAGATTATAGTTTTCACAAAACTGACACCTTAGAGAGATTGGAGAAAGGCAGCGACTACAGTAGGAAGAAAAGGAGAAATCAAGTTCTTCCAGTGTAGTTTCAATCCAGTAGCGTATCCTCACCAGATTTCCTGATCGAGCAAGGGAACAAATCAGATCTGTACGAACACCAATCAACCATCTACAGCCGTTATTCAAACCGCTGGAGTTGAGGTATCCTTGAATCAATCTATAAAATTAAATAGGAGCATGCATAGAGCATTTACTATTTGTCGTGGTATTTATTTTGATATTCCATAAAATAATCTAGAGATTTAAGAAATAAATGGCGATTCACATCGCCTATTGAAGACTCAGTTCATATAATAGGTATCAGAGTGCAATTTCGTATTTTATCACTACCAAAAATTTGAGTTTTTGCGACGTGAAAATCTGTCGCAAAAACCTTGGTCGCTAAAAAAATTGCGACCAATCTGTCGCAAATCTATGCGACGGATTTGCGACAAAATTTTCCGATATTTTTTGGTCGCAAATCCGTCGCAAATTAATTTCCTTCAAAAAATTAATTTTGGTGGTCTGCATCCAAGGGGATTTGAACTCGGCACCCCTAGCACGCGTGCTGCACGCATTACTGCTGAACTCAACACACTTCTCATTTAATATATGTACTAAAATATATATATATATTCAAAATCAAAGAATTTTGCGAAGGATTTGCGACGAAATATTTCATCGCTAAAATTTACGACGAAAAATTCGGTCACAAAATTTAAAATTTTATTCCGTCGTTAGTCCGTCGCTAATTCACGACCCTTTTTTTGGTCGCGAATCCATCGCAAATTTTCAATTTTTTTGTAGTGTATGACTCTGCCGGAAAATAAATTTTAACTTTCAATTTATGCATATTATTTAATTTATCGTGGATGGATTATTATGTCTGAATGCCCTTTGAAGATGCTTTGTGGCAATTAGTTTCAATAGATTAAAATAAAAATTTATAAAACAATAAGAAAGAATACGAGTGTAAATTCTTAAAGGACGTCTTCATCCATAATTTGCAGGCAAACGTTCCTCTTTTATACTCCCTCCGTGCCATATGAATTGTCCACTTTGCTTTTGGCACAATAACCAATGTGAGTAGAGATAGAGGAAATTAGTATTTTATTAGTGAGTGGGTATTATTTTTCCATTTTAAGTAAGTGGACAATTAAATGGGACGGACAAAAAAGGAAAGGTGGACAATTGAAGTGGGACGGGGGAGTAATAACTTTATATCGACCAAATATTTCGGTCTAAGCATATTCAAGTCAATTTAATAGTTCAACACAAATTTTTATTTTTAAAATTATATATAAATTATTGAACTTTAATTATCAAGTATCTTCATCATCTGTATAATGTATAATCAAAAAGAAGGGAAGGTCTTGGGTTAGGCAGGCCTAAACGATTTAGGCGGGTTTTATTCATTAACCTATGTCCAAACCCATATAATATACCCTAATTGGAATTAATAAACCCTATTTGGGATGGGTCAACCCATTTGGGTAGGATAAAACCCGCCTAAACCGTTTAGGCCTGCCTAACGCAAGTTTTTGCCCAAAAAGAAAATTTGATAGTATATTATTTAAATAAATCGATTTGTTAAATTTAAAGAATATGATTTAAAGTTTGGGTTTGATCGATCATCAACTATAAATGTAGACTTTGCAAAAGACTCGACTTAAGTTTTTTAACAAACAAAGTGACCTAAATAAGGTCTAAGATCCCAATCATCTGGACTAATTCTCATTCAATAATTGTTAGAAGAGAGAAAGTTGCTTTGTTTTAAATTTGAAAATTGACATAGATACATTAATAGAATACCCTATTCTATTAGGTATTGTTTCTATATTTGAACGACTGCAATGAGTTTTTTCGTTATCCAATAAACTAAAAACAAGATTTCTGAAAACAATGTCTTCCTTACTTGCTTTCTGAGGGGCCGATGAGATCGCTCTGCCGAATTGCCGAAAACACTAAATATTGTGCTACAACAAAACAAACCAAATAAGGTATTATTGGCACATAAATTCTCAAATTTTTCTCCCTCTATGTCCTTATCTGGAATACGATGAAAATAGGGGAAGAAGGTATTAAAAAAATAAATAAATAAAATAGCATTAAAAGGGAAATGATAATTAGAATGTGGTCAAACAATTCATGTGGTGATATAAGAATTGTGGGTAGGGTGTAATCAAAATGAGTTGAGTCGAGTACTGTTGTGCTCAAATTTGTAGTATCAAGCCTAAACTTTCTAAATTTAAAATTTTCTTTGTTATTTTGTGAGAGAAAATTATTTATTCCCAAATCATTATCATATCCATGGTTAAATTTAAAATTTTCTCATTACTATAAAAACTTATCATTATTGTTACTCTCAAATCATGAAAATATGAAATTAATTCTATTATATTTCTTACTAATTTTAGCTAACAAGCCTAGTAACGAGTCGAATATTATGATATTCAAGTTTGGTTCTTTTAATAATAGAGCTTTACTAAACGAGCTCGAACGAGCTTTTATCGAGTCGAGATTCGAATACCTCAGAAACAATTTGGTTAGTATGGACTCTTAATGGTGGGTTAGGAATGAGAATGTTGATTAAATGCATCGAATAGATATAAACAAACCACATTTACAGCATATAAAGGTCTTCTCATAAACAAAATACATTAATTAGTGCACGCATAAACTTAAATATTAGGGGAAGGTCTCAGGTTAGACACGCCTAAACGATTTATGCGGGTTTTATCCATTAATTTAAGTTAAACCCATCTAATATACCCTAATTAGGGATTAATATACCCTATTCGGGATGGGTGAACCCATTTGGATATGGATAAAACTCGCCTAAACCGTTTAGATGTGCCTAATGCAAGTTTTTGCCAAATATTAGTAATCCTTAACACATTTTTATTGTTCGACAAAATACCAAAGGATCAAGAGTAATATGAATTGTAAAAATCATATTAGGGGCGTCGGATGCAATGTTATTAGAGGGTTGTATGAATATTTTAGAGGGCAGTATTAAAAAATGTTGTTAGCATCTTATTGTATACACAAATAAGTTGAATCACCTATAAAATATATTTTTGTATAACTAATTGTTATTATTACCTAAACCACTAGTTTGGTATTAATCGGGACACGACTGCTGACGGCATAGCCGGGGAGAACTTATATATTGGAACCCATTTTTTTAATTAAACAATAATATTATTAATATTCATATATTATTTTAATTAATAATATTCGGTAAGGTACAGTATACCGTTATTACAGTACGGTAATGATATTCAGTTTATGTTATACCAAAATTTCAGTATGCGTACTGAAGTTCAGTATATCAATACTTACGGTACAGTAACGATATGAATTTTCTCATACTGTAAAATTTTGTACGATATACGGTACGACAAAATATTTTCAGTATACCATATTGTCCCACCCCTAGTCTCGATTACTAATTTCAATAACCACATTTTTATTAAAAGAAAATATAAATGTACTCTAATTGATTTTTATGAATAAAAATCAAAATTTTATTAGAAAAAAAATCATGGTTATTAAGTAATAAACTTTTATAGTAAGATTTTAGTTAAAAAAATTGAAAATTAATTACTAAAAAATATTATATACCATAATTGGTAGGATGAGATTAGGGATGTCAAACGGGCCAACCCGCTGGGTTTCGGGTCAGCTCTATCGGACTGCGAGTTAATTGGTCCGGGCTAAACGGGCCGTAACTTTTATCGGGTTGGAAATTCTCAACCCTAACCCGTCCGTTTTCGGGCTGGCCCGACGGGATGACTAAATTACGATATTTTTATTTTTATTTTTTATTAAGCTTAAATATTTATTATTTTATTAATATAATTAATTATATATATATAAGTAATTATTTTTATAATTGAATACTAACATAAAATT